>JAQLOL010014865.1:0-10172 GCA_029783665.1 Naso thynnoides
TTAACAATCTGCGTCAGGTCCGAGGTCATGACATTTGAGACTTTTTTGAAGAAGCCAGTTGGCAGAATGTCAAGACAACAGGAGGACGATTCCAGGTGATGAATAATGTCCTCCAGGTTTTTATGGTTAATTGGATCAAATATGTCATGGTATTTGGATTGTTTTTACTTGAATGCACGTATCCTGAATTTGCTATGGAGGCACTAACTGCTTGTCTGTTTTTCTCAATTTTGTCAGTAAAAAAGGAGGCAAATTCATTGCAGGCCCTGGTAGATAACAGTTCAGAAGCTGCACAACAGATCACATATCTGGCCTACAGACTGCTCCTGAACTTGTGGACTCCACCTCCTTCTGGTTCTACACGCTCTCAGAATCCAAGATGTAGCAGCAACATTGTGATTGTTGTGTTCTGTACATGTGACATCTGTGGCACATTTGTCCATTCGAGGGGGAGGATTCCCTCCTCTGAGGTTCTCTCAGAGGTTTCTTATTTTTCCCTGATTCTTTCCATCCATTCAGGGTTTTTAAGTTTTTCCTCACCTACTGAGAGGGTCTAAGGACAGAGGATGTCACGTCTGTGCAGTCTGTGAAGCCCCCCGAGACAAATTGTAACTTGTGATTTTGGGCCTGTTGCATGCTCCTCCCTGTTGGTTGTATTTCGCCTTCATTCTCACTCACTGCTTGTGTTCTCTCCTTTACTCAGGTGTGGTGATTTCCACTGATGGGAAGGAACCGCCTATAAGAGGGCAAGAAAGCAGCCGCTCGCTCTCTTTCTCCAACCCTCCGGCCTGCCAAACTGCTGCCAGCCTGTTGGCTGGTGGCCTGTAGTAACTTTAGTTTATTTTCAGCTCTGTTTGTTATTGCCTGATGGGTCCGGTGGTCCTGTTTTCATGGCTTATTTTTTGTTTAAGGTTAGGTAAGATTGCTTTGTCTTTTTTCAGGGTAGCGGGTAAGTGCTCAGTCCGACGGCCCTGTGTGGGCCGGTCTGGGTGGCTGCTCTGCTTTTGTTCTTTTTAGCCGGCCCATCAGCCTTGTTTAGGTTGGTTCTTCAGGTTTGCTTGGTTTACATCAGTTATCTGCATTGATGATTTATATACTTTCTTCCTGTTTCGCTTACATAAATTTGTTCCTGTCTGTTTGGCAGATTCCTGACTCAGCTTATGTAAGTCCTGTTTTTTGAGTAAGGTTGGTCTTTACTGGGGTCGTAACATAAACTGGGGGCTTGTTCAAACTAACTGGACAATGGTTTTGCAGCATCAATATATTGTGTGGCTTAGTGGCAGTAGGCCTGTGGGAACACAAACATGCAGCACATACTCATAATTTAAAGCAAATGTATGAAAAATGCATCACCACAGTGAACGTGTCCTCGGTCCACAGGTGAGCTGACAGGATGTTCAGGTTTCAGGGGGTGGAGTCAGGCTAGGCTCCGCCCCCTGGTGGCGGTGGTCTGGTTGCTAAGTGATACAGCATCATGCACAGTCAGAGCAGGGGAAGTTTTGGTTCAGTTCATCTGGTTCAGGACAGCAAAGCTGCAGACGAAGAGGAGCTGTGAATCGATTCATTCGACTGTTTCCTCTCAAACTCTCAGGAGGTTTTTGATATCATCTGTTTGTCAATTATTGACTTTGTGTCTTTAAACACTGACAGTCATGAGCCATCATGGAGTAAAGCAGCAGTTCTGCAGAACGTCACTAGAGGGCAGCATTGACCTGTGAAATCACACATACACACACAGTCCTGTACTGACCTCTCAGTGTGTGTCCCTCCATTGTGTGTTTGTTCTGACACCTCGACCAGCTGATCTGAGTTCAGTGAGGAAGAGTCAGATTCAGAGAATCATCATCTGTTTTTGTGGCGTGACTACTGATACCAGTGACGGAAGGAAGTACAAGTACTAAAGTACTGCACTTGTCCTATGAAAACCACATATCAACCACATAGATTTTAAATGTTTGTGATGAAATGTTGAGGGTTCCTGTGTTTAGAAAATGAGCCTCAAATTAATTTTTGAAACCCTCAGATTTGGACCTGAAGAGAAAAAAACACACTAAATAAATATTTTATCAGTTTGCAGTGAAATGGTGGCAGAGGAGCAACATGATTGGTCAAACTTGGGAATTCCTGATCAGAGTTTAGTCCATTTGATGTTTACTTCAGGTTGGTTCTTTTGGCATTGCGTCACAACCTTTCAGCATAAATCAGATGGTCTGAGAGAAAGCTAGACTTCTGCACCTTCTCTCAGTGTGTGACAGGAGACTTCAGCCAATCACAGGTCAGTTGAGAGGGAGGGCGTTTCTACTGGCTGCACATGCAGATGGGTGTGCACGTCCCTTCAGATGGTGAAAACCTGATTCAATAATGGAAAATCTTACACATGGAGCTGCTGGCTCTTTTTGTTCGATGCCGGAGACAAACAGTGGAGGAGGTCAGCGAGGGGGTCAGTGTGTGTGTGTGTGTGTGTGTCATAGCTGTGCAGCCTTCATTGACACAAAGCTAAGTATAAGCTAAGTGTGTGTAAGGTAATAACCCTCTGGAGAAATCGGCTCGTGTGCTGTGTCTGAAGCCGAGTGTTGCTGAGGCAGATGATGTCTGAACCTTCGTCTCATTCGGCTGTTCAGTGGCGTCCTAGCTGCCTCTGAGGCCTGCGTGCTCTGACCCAGAGCTCATCTTTGAGTAGAAGTAAGCGTTCAAGGTGTTGGTGAAACTTGTGAGGTCATTTTCTGTTCGTCATCAACTCACTGAAGAAACATTAATTACAGCTCATAATCTGTTATCACACCAATGTTTGCTGATATCAGACACACACACACATTTTGGACGTGGATCACAAGCAGGATTTATTGAGTGCTGAAACTTTTTTTAGGGATGACAGCAGACACTCTCCTGTCTGTCGTTCATTCATTTATTTTCTCTGATGTGAGAGCTCAGTGATGTGATGAACCTGGAGGAGGTGAAGGATATTTAAGAAATGTAGTAAAAGTAAAATCTCTGTGTGTGACGCGCTGTCGCTTCTTCATACTCTGACAGTGACGTTGAATGTAATAGAGTATTAAAGTAAAAAGTATGATATTTGGTTCTGGCAAAAAGTTACATAAAATGGAAATACTCAGAAAAAGTGCAAGTGCCTCAGATGTACTCAGTTACATTCCCCGGCTGAGCTCAGGTCTGTTAGTGCTCTGATGTTCAGCATGTTTCAGTGCAGGTCACAAAGAGTTTCTCTCGTCTGAGGCACAGACTGGATGATCATGTCGTTCTTCGTCCTCACTCACTCCTTCAGAGAGATGAAGGAGGAGGGACAGACCATACCTGAGCAGGTGAACCTGGGGTGTGTTGCTCAGCGGCACTCAGGCAGAAGACGTGTGTGCTGCAGGATGACGCACAGTAACAACACGAGGAGTCCTTGTGCCATCAGAAAACAGATGGTGAGTCGGCGTTTGGAGTCGTCATCTCTGCCCTTTCACCATCTGACAGGTCTCACCCATTCTCCCCCCTCCCTTCCCCCCATGTCTCCTCCACCGCCAGATATAGACACGGTGACCCGATCGATGTGTCAGTGTTTGCTCATGAATCTCTGTGCGTCACACATAAACTTCTCACCTCTCTGTCCGTCTGTCGTAAAAGTGTTCATCTTGGATGTGAAGCACAGATTTTCATCTCTCACCTGAAACTCATCCTGAGAAAAGCAGGAACACCCGCGGAGACTGTCAGGAGTGAAAAGAAAACGATTCAGGAGGTTTCTGATGTGTCTTGACCTTTAGCTTCGCTGGCATCATCAACACGTCGGGGCATCAGAAATGACAACACGCTGCGTGTGTTCACGCACGTCTGTGTGTGATGTCGCGTCCTGCAAAAGAGCTTCTGTCGTCCTTCTCATCTCAACAGAAAACTGTGTTGGAGCTTCTGAAACTCCTGATTCACAACACGGCAGCCACGCTGCTGCATTTTAACGGCTTGGTTTATTTTAACGGTGTGATGTTTTTTCTTTAAAAGAGTATTTCTGCACTGAAGTATCACTGTTTTTACTGAAGTAAGATCTGAGTACTTCTTCCACCAACCAGTCAAAGCAAAAAACTGAGAGGCCGTAAAAACTGATTTTAAATGTTTCTTGTCATTTTTCTCAATGGAATGTTCTGAAAATGTGCAACTTTAAAGCACAGACAGTCAATATCATTTTTAGTCTGTAGTCTAATGAAGGGTTGAAAAATTTTTGTTCAATAAAATCAGCAACAAATGAAGCAACGCCCATCATGTGTTGATCTCTGAATGACAACAGGGAGAACTTGTTTTCTCCACATGGAGGAAGTCTTCGGTTCAGAACATGAAGGAGAGGAAGAGGAAGAAGCATCTTTTGTACACTTGGTTTAAACTCTGTCGTGTTTTCTGTGTCTTGTGTTGTCCGGCATTTGTTCTTTGTGTGTGACACAAACAGATTTAAATCCTGTGAATGCTGATGTTGTGCATGAGGTCACACGAGCTCGTGTCATTGAAGTGATTCCTCTGAGGTTTATGGCGTCTCGGAGCAGCTGTGTGATCCAGCTGATGACTGTCATGTCTGTCGGCCAGTTTGCACCTGGAGTCTCTGTTTTTAGCCGCTGCAAAGCCTTCTGGGACCAAGATTGCTGATTTGTTAACAAACACAGTTCTGCAGGACAGTCCTATTATTCAGCCAGACTTTTATGGGATAGAGAGGAAACGTACTCAAAGGTTTTTGTTCCTGTTTGTTGGGTCAGTTGTAGCTCAATGTTGGTGCGCTTGTGTCAGGCTGTCGTTTGTGTAAATGTGTCAGATAAGGTTTAATGTTGCATAAAATGACATGAAATTAATTTCTTCTGGCACATCATGAATGTAGCAATCAGGTGGCCATTTTGGCTATTGGTTGGCTAGTTTAGCATTTAGCATGTAGCAAAGGTGCAAAGACATCTGCCCACACAGAGCTGTTTTTAGGGAATGACTAAGACTGAAACAACAGCCTCTGGACTCTGACCCAGCCAGCTCACAACCCAACCATCAGTGCACCGAATGACATCATCCAGGATGTTGTGTTAACAGCGGCGTACTCTGTACCGAGCAGTATTCTAGTTCAGCTTCAGTTCTTGCAGAGAGATGGAAGACAAACCCAAGGTGTCACGCTGAGTGGACTGCAGAAAACCCACAGTCATGATAAAACAGATGACAAATATGCTGTATTTATACAGCTTAAGTTCACAAATGATAGGATCAGTATTAAAACTAGGGCTAACCCCAGATATGTCCCACCCCGAACACCTAGCAAGTTTTTTCATCAAACAGTAAACTTTTGTCGCGGCTCAACCTTTCTTTTACGTGACAGCCTGTGAAAGTGGTCACAAAGCTAATGCTAATACTAGCACTAGCCAAACAGGTTAATAGGCTGCACCCAGTCATCTACTCCATGCATTTTTCTTATCTTACTCTGTGTTTCCTGTCGTATTTCTTCCTGGGTGATAACTTGGCACATAAGCCCCCGGTTGCCTCTCAGTACAAATATCCTATATGGATTCTCCAGAACATCCATATGGCCCGTCCGTCCCTGACAGTTGGTTTATCACCAGGTGATGTCTGCAAATTTAGAGGATTTTAGGTTTTGAGGCAATTTCACTCTGGATCAAAATGGAGGCACCAAAGTCAACAAAAGATTTTCAATTGGTCAGCAGCCTTCAAGATGGCGCCTGTCAAAGTCCAAAAAGTGTTTCCCCTACAGCGTCATGCATCTTACTGCACATGCTCACGGGAGTGTTCACGTCTGTGTGGTTTGTTGACTTCAGACAACACATAAAAACAGCTTTTCTTTCATCTGAAGTTTCCCTTCATTACCATGAACACACACACTTTAGGTTGACTCAATCTCACAGACTGTCCTGCTGCAACAAACTCAGTAAGCACCAAATGTGGTTTGATGCAACGCTGAAAATAGTCCCAACAAATGCTCTTTTTCCTCCTGTTGGTTTGACAAAACTACAGACAGCAGCTGATGAGAAAATGATTGAACCTTCTTAACATCAAACTCTGTATCTGTGAGGGGTTTTTAAAGCTTCCTGTACGATCCATTTGCCTGGAGCTTTGTTTTTGAGGAAACGACTTAGAGGAGGATTTTGTGTTTACAGGAGCTCAGATATCCTGTGAAGTCATCACAGTCTGTCAGCGAGCTGCTGCTGAGAGATTGATGACTGGGCTAAAAGCTTGGAAACTTTGCTGCGTCTCCTCGCCCACCTGCTCCCGCTGACTCACTCACATCTCACTTTACGTTCTGTCAGAAGAGAGTGTGTAGGGGTGATTTATTAACTTCTTGTTTGGCAGATGGAGCTTCAAGGCAGATCTGCTCTCCAGTAAAAAAACAGAAGTTGTGCGGAGTCGCTGGTGCACAGAGATCCATCTCCGTGAGAGTTAAACAGCTGCAGCAGCAGGACAGGATGCTGAGCTGTGAGAGCTCCTGTTGGGCACCGTCACCTCCCAGAGAGAAGCAGAGCCTGGAGGAAACACTGAGGCAAACAGCTTCATCTCCCCTCCATCATCACCCTGCTTCCCTGATGTCATTGTTGTCTAATTGTGATGGTGAAACGGGGGAGTCAGGAGGAGGAGCGTCGCCTCCTGCTGCTCCTGTGATGGAGAGAATGATGGCCCACTGAGAGAGGTGCAAATTGTTTTCAATCCCTTGTTTTCTTGAATTTATCTGATTAATTTCCCTTCATGCAGCAGTTTCTCTGCTCTGAAACCTGCTGTGTTCGCCGCAGCCGTCTGCTGCGTCTGATGTTCACCTGAGCAACAGGTGAGAACAGGTCAAAGACTGAGGCGGACGACAGAGAAAATGGAGGATCACATCCTTTAATGTAGTGAAAGAACAAAAACTACACTATGAAAATACTCCACTTAAAATTCTGTATTGAAAACATCACCGAAGTACAAGTATTTCACTGTTATCAGGACAATGTACAGTACATGAAGTATTCATGTTAATGTGTTCCCGGTCAGTGTTTGGGATGTGGTGGCGTAGAAGTAAACAGTTTACATCAGATGGAAATAGTTTAGTAAAGTACAAACACCTGGAAATGATACTGTTTTTTTTAAAGTCTTCTGTGACGACTTGAACTTGTCGCTTTGTGTTTCGACACTTTGAAGCAAGAGAATGTCAAAATTTGTGCTGACGTGACAGAGAAACTGATTTGAAAGGAAGTTTCAGCAGCTCAGCAAGTTGTTTTCAGGAGAGAATCAAACTGTTTCCTCCATTTATTAAGACATAAAGAAAAGGCAAAACATTAACAATATAATCTCCACATTTGATAAATCCAGGCCATGTCTGAGGAGGGAATAAATAAAAGTTATCAGAAGACACAGGAATGAAAAGGAGCGATGCACCATAATGAACTGAAGGAACTAACAAAGGTCATCAGCACTTTCATTAAATCTGCAGCAGAAAAGAATTCTGGACCTTTCAGTGAAGCATTTTGTGACATTTTGCTTCGAGGAAATCAAATTTAAAGCCTGAATTGAAAATCTGCTGCTAGAAATGAATTTTCTTCAGTTAATTCTGTTGTCACTGTGATCTGAACTGAGAGGGTTTCTTCTTCTTCTTTTTCTCCTTCTTCTTCTTCCTCTTCTTCTTCTTCCTCTTCCTCTCTGTACGAAGCTCTTTACTGAGCCGGAAGCACCGACTCTGTCGCTATGCAACTGAAGCGAAAGGCTGTTTGAAGGGCGACAGTCTGATTGAAGCTGAGATGTTTCTGAGTTTCTCTGTGAGGAGAAAAAGCTGCTCTGACTGTAAACCAGGAGACGACATGTTTCACAAGAAGCTGCTCCGACACTGAGCACCAAGAAACATCGAGCACAGAGATGGACGCAGAAGACACGAAATCCTATTGGAGGAGGACAAAAGCTCAGCAAACAGGCCAGGGTCTGAACTCTACAGAGTCTTCATCAGTGTCTTCATCAGAGTCAACATGAACAAAAGACATGAAACAAACACCTTCTGATCTATTGTCCAATAAAAATGCAGTTCGACCTTTTATCCAATGCTGATCACCTCCCTCTTCTAGATCGACTGTGTGTTTTTTTGTCCTCGTTAACTCTGATGAAGACTCTGATGAAGAAACAAAAGTACTGGCACATTTGTCTGTCCTTCAGATTCTGAAGCAAAGTGCTGCAGAGAACATTTATATTTTCTTTTCTCTTTCTTTTGAAGTCACTTGACTAATGAGTGTCGATGAAACTAAAACATGTGGAGCTGGAAAAAACACAGATGACAGCTCAGTAATTGTGTGTGTGTGTGTGTGTGTGTGTGTGTGTGTTGTACCTGTGCCAGTAAGCGAGCTTGTCGAGGCCTCACAGCAGCTCACTGACAGATGACAGACGCTCTGCGCTCACAGCTGATGTTCTGTCAGTGTCGCTGCATCCAAACATTAAAAGAAACTCACAGAAGGAGCCACGGCTGTGACAGAGGATTTACTGATGCTGTGATGGGATGTTAAAGGGACAGTTCAACATTTTTTAAAAAAATTCACCCATCTTCATGATCCCCATACTCATAGCAATAGGTGCTTTACCTTTTTTTGTTAATACAAGCTGTTTCCAGGTCAGCGGAGCAGAGCCGCGAGCTGCTCAGCTAGCCTACTGCTACGCGGCTAATGGAATTTTTTGGTTTCCCTCATCAAACTCAGCAAATACACAATCCAGTGCCGGCTATGCCGTAGTTCCTTGTTTTCACCTGGCTGGAATATCATCGCGGTGCGTAGCAGAAACTTCGGAAAAGTCTGTAGTGTTGTTCAGCATCTTACATAGTCATGGTTTATACATGTACTGTAAAAGGTTGCGGTAAGAAGCCGAAGAAATGGAGCAGTAAGGTGAAGTTTCACCACATACCAACAGCAAATGAGGACAGGATGAAACAATGGCTGCTGGTGCTGCACATCGATCCCGACACTCCTGTGGAAATGGTCCGGAAAATGTTTGTGTGCTCCGACCACTTTTTACCAGAGGACTACAGAAGACCATGCTCAGGAAAGCCCGGCGTGCACTTGAGAAATACTGCCATACCGTCTGTCGGCATTACAGAGGAAGCAGACGTGGTGAGTGACTAAGTTACTGTGTTGTTTAGCTTCATGCTGATTAGCCTAGCATTAGCCTACAACTGCCTAGCAGGGTGAATGGCACTAAAATGCAAATATTGTTGCCTTTGTATTATGAATAAGTGCTTGTCCAAAGCATATAAGTTAGTAAAGTGACTGGCATTACTTCTCCTCTTTGAAAAAGTGAGGAGTGAGCATGTTCCCCTGTGTTCCCCTGTTTTGAATGTGTGGCGATGAGCCACTTTGTTAGGTAATGTTACATCTGTGTAATCTAAAGCAATCAGATCCCTTTATTTACCTGGTGTCAAAGTCTCTCCTTTATTCTGTGTCTCAATACTCATAAGATGGCATTATAATGTTCACATGGTGTTGAAAGGGTAATGTGTTGTATATTTTGTAATAAATTGTATTCTAAATGCATTGCTTTCACATATGCAGTATGTGTATTGCAGAAACAAATCCTTTTTTATCCATTTGTTATTTTTTTTCTGTCATTTATCAATCAGGGTTTAGATAGAGAGGTCCAACAGGATCCAGAAATGGAGGCTGCTCCTAGTCTTTTTGCTGCAGCACCACAGTCAACCCCTAAAAAAACACATCCTACACAGCCAGAACCTTTGTCAACTTCTCTGCCCCCAACAAGGCCAGACTTTCCTGTGAGTATGTGAAACCAATGTAAATGTACACTTGTTCTCATTCATTTGACACTTATTTAGAATACAATGAAATGTATCACTAAAGCTGGGAGATATTTGTTTTTTCATAGCCTTATAGACCAGATTGGTGAACTGCAGCCACTAAAACATTTGTGAGGGAGAAAATTAAACACTGTCTTGTTGGTGTTTCAACAGCAGGAAACAAGTGAAATGGAAGCATGTGAGATGGATGTCAGTCAAGAGTTATCTGCCCTGGACATCAACATGACATCTGCGCCTGCCACTGATTGTGCAGATTCCAGTTTTGTACCTCCAAGCTGCTCCACCTCAGTGAAAAGCTCAGGAAGCACATCGAGTATTACGGAACAAGTCTAAACTCATGGAACTATTTCAAAAATGCAATATTAGTGGTGATATCATGTCAGAACCACACCAA
>JAQLOL010014866.1:0-10170 GCA_029783665.1 Naso thynnoides
GATTTCTACCTCTGGACTCGAACTGTTCTCTGTGCCGTTTCTCTGAGCCTTCTGTTCCAGCTGGGCCTTTAGTTTCTTTACCTGTGGGTGGAGCCACAACACACCAGCTGACAGATGAAACACATGAAGAACAGATCACAGCTAACAGTCACAAGAGCTGCTCTGCTGGTCATTTGGTCGACAAAAGTTCCCAACTCTTCAGCAGCCACAGTTTTGACACTAGGAGGCCGAAATTTGGCGTGGAGGTCAAGTGTGTGTGTGTGAGTGTTAATACCAATTGTCTAGGGGGCGTGACAATGGGAGGGGCCTATTGCCAAAAGGTGGATAACTTCTGAACGTATTCATGCAACATGGCCAAACTTTGTAGAAACACACACACAGACGCTTTCATTGGTCATGACTTGCCCCGCCTCTACACTTTAGCCCCGCCCCCTTCCGTTGCACATCAACTGTTTCAGACTGTAGATTCCCAGAATATACAGCAAAGAAAAGGACCGTAACATTTTTAGCTGCTAGTCACAGCTATAGCAAATTTGCATTTGTTTTCTCACACCTTACACTAACATCAGCGGTCTGAAATTCTTTTATATATTGTCCCAATAAAAGACACCACAGTTGATTTTGACAGTAAGCAAAAAGGAAATATTCTCTATTTCTGTTACTGTCAAAAATCCAATCCTGAGATCAGACCAACATGTTTTTCCATTTTTTGATAATGTCTGAGGTTTATTGGTTCCTTCTGAAGAAAACGTTACTCAAACAAGAAGAAATTTGTTTGGAACTATTTTCAGAGGGGGATTAATCGACATTTGGTGCTCTGAAAGTATTTGAGGCAGCAGGACCTGTACGGTAAGTAAAGGTTAATGCCCTTCGAGGTGTCCATTATCAGAAATGAATGGACGACGCGGAGGCGTGAACGGCGTCGGACGGTTGCTTCCGCGAAGTCGGGCATTATCCCTTACATATCAGCCTATTAATTTGAGTTACTTACAGCTATTAAGAGTGCTAACAAGCCTGGCAAGCGAAGATAAAGTCTCTGGCTGCAGTCTAGAAATAGCAGCTCTCAGCAATTTGCAAGGCTAGTAACCCAAACTCAAACCCGGCCAAAATGTCCAACTTTATTTTAACCCTTACACCTCTCCTCGCAGTTAAGGACTTAATGAGTTCTCACCCGTTTTTCTATTAAGCAGCATTTTGGCTGCAACTATACTTTAGCAAAACGCATTGGTGAAGGGTAGCGTTTTCAATTAATGTTGAAATGAAAAAAAAAAGGCTTCCTTTCAGTGTGTAGCTAAATTTCTAGCTCTCACCCTATTAAGGACTCATTGAGTCCTCGCAGGGTGAAAGTGTTAACGTTAATATACGATGGGACGTGTCCTCCACTTGTTCTAAACAGGTTCCAAATTGTTACGAAGGTCCTTGTTTGTTTTATGAAGTGAAACACAAGCTGAAGCAGCTGCACTGTGACCTGCAGGCTTTAGCATGTATCTTTATATTCATAACTCTGACCTGTTTTCAGTGCTGAGTCTGTTTGACTTCCTTTATTTATCATTCAGAGGCTTCCTGTGGACCTTCTGTCTGAAATCGCTTTTTCATTTTTTCCAAAAAATGAGTTCATTTTTCTTCAGGAAGTGCAGTTTGTGACTGTGAGCTCCATGCAAGCTCTGAAAGCTTGATGGACACAGCAACAGTAATTAACCTGTTGCCATTCTCATGGCCCGTAGATGAGCCACAAGAGTTTTAAGTGGTTCGTAGCACTGTGCATATTGATTTAAATGTATAAATTTAAGTCAGTATGGACATGCTATAAATTTCTATATTTTATTTTTATAGCTAGATTCTCTCCTAACTCTCATACCTTTAATTTTAGGGTTACATTTTCTCCATCATAGGCCTTTAAATTTGGGTATTCTATATGAGCCCCATGGCAAAGGTGAATGTTAAGAGGTCAAGGGGGATGTGGCTTAGCGAAAGGTCAACTGACCAATTAAAATGGAATCTATTGGTAAACAAAACTAATAGTAAGCCAATAAACCTTTTGTGTTTTAACCAATAAATAATATCATGGAATTAGCCCTAATTTTGTTTTCAGGAGGAGGAGGAACATTTATCTTGGGAGAACATTCCTGGGGGGGCACTAATGCGTGGGACCGCCTGTTCGTCACTTCACAAACACTCCCGCCCCCCTCCCAAACAACGCAAGCATGTCGAAGTGGCCGCCCAAGATGCCGGCAAAGTCGGCAAAAATACTATGAAACTTGTCAGTTTTCAAACAACTTTTAAGCGTCACGTGATTTGCTGTTTTGCAAATTCTGTCAACATACTGTTGATCGGAAACGTGTAGATGGGCGCAAAGACCACTTGTGTTCTAAAGCCATGTGAAAAACAAGGAAATACATCGTGCTGCTACTACTAATGCTAGCCGGGCTGCTATGCCCCTTCAGACGAAAAAAAAAGCCAAAACAAAACAACAACAACGTCGTCAACAACAACAACAACAAACGTATGGGCCCTACATATGCAACATAACTGACTGCTGTCTTCTAATGTACATATCCAGCTTTTTGAAGGGACTATTAAAAGCCATTGCTTTACACCAGGGGCTCTTAAATGTTCACAGTACAAGGTCCAAATTGCAAATTAACTCCTCTGAGACCAAAGCACATTATAACATATTGCTGGTCGGTGGACAAACAGCCAATTAACCTGCAACCCATTCAGGGGAAACAAGCCTCAAGAACCCGGGGTTTGTGCATCCAGCCAAAGAGCTTAGTGTAAAAAATCACTGGATGCATCGTCCTGAAATAGCAAGGCAATAACATACAGTATATTTTTTTTGAAGATAACAATCCCCAAGGCAAACTGCCGCCTTTTTATTTTTTAATTTTCTTTATATCCGACTCATTTCCCCTATTGCAAATGGCTTCAATCTCTATTTCTCATCAAGGATTTGATGTTATCGTTTGAGGCAGCCATCCTTAACCCATACAGATGAAATTGAATTTTGAGGTACATTTGCTTTACCTGAATATTACCTTTTAATGAGACCTATAGTTTTACTTGATTTAAAATGGAAACACTGCACTTTTTAATCCTGCCACCGCAACTTACTTTGCAGATCAACTTTTAAAAAATGTAAAATTTAGCAAAAGCTGAATTGCCCAGCAGCACAAGACAGCACAAACAGCTAATTAAACAGACTGTAAGAATGGTTGTATCTGCATTCACAGGTAGAGTAAATGCTCTAACTGAGCTATTATTTCAGAGATCTGCTTCTAGTTTTGCTTTTGTTGAAGATTACATCTTTTAGATTTATCATATTTTTGTCACACATACCGGTTGACAGATTTGCAGCTAAGCATTATATATTAATGTTGTTATTGTGTCTCTTAGTTTGCTTTATGATGTCATGTGTGGTATGTCTTCTACTAGTACACAGGGGATTAAAGGCGTATAGGAGAGGGAATTATGAGTGACTACTGGTGAGAAGACAAGGGAGGATATATGAAGTTAGGCTAAAAAGATATCCAAAGCAATCCAGTTTGCAGTAATACATGGGTTGCATATATCCCCAAAACGCAGTTATTATTTTGACTCATCATATTCTCCTCTGTGTCTCAAATGTAAAACTGAGAAAGGTAACGTAGCCCATTGCCTATGGTCATGCCATAAATTACAGAAATACTGGTCTGACATGTTACGTGAAATGAAAAAATATTTAGTAAATACTGAGAAATGGACCCAATGTGTTCGATTTTGGACCTCCCAGGTAGACGTATAACTACTATAACTGGCAAAAGGACATAATATTCTTAATTTTTGCTGCTAGAAAAAATTAATTGTTTCAGTGGATGAGTGGCCAGGACCCTTCTGTTAAGGGTTGGTGTGAGATTACATTTGAGATGGTTCCTCTGGAATATCTTACTAATTCTTAACAATTCTACATAATGAATTAGGCAAATTCTACAAAGTCTGGCAGCCCTGACTGGACTATCTTGGACCTGACTTTTCCTCCATTACTGTGCAGGGAGTCTCCTGAATTTGGGCTTCTGCGACCTGTGATTTGCTTGCAAAGTGGACTGTTTCCTGTGGCCTCCTGAATACTTCCGTCAATCTGAGCTGTGTTTTCTTGTTTGTTTGTTTTTTGCCTGTTGGTATTGTTTATTGTTTGAGAGTTTGATTTGTTTTATTGCTATTGTTCTTGTAGAAACTAAAAAAAACAATAAAAACATTGTTTAAAGTTGCAGTAGGTAACTTCTGCAAATGAGCTAGCAAGCTAACATTAGCTGTAGCATAAGACTTGTTGGGAGGCAACTCAGCTGCAGCCATTTTATGCTGACTCGCACTTTATTTCGTTTGTTGCCTCTCTCTCTCTCTCTTTAAGTCCAGTTTGAACTGAGACCAAATGGTTGCAGGGAAAGTTGCAGCGGTATAAACTGGTCCGTCTCAGCTCGACTGACGGTGTCGCCTGCAGACACTCTGCAGTCAGCAGAGGCAAGTCAGAGCATAAGACACGAACAGCCAATGAGCTCGTATCAATGTCACCTGTCGCTAAGAGGAGCAGCGTAGACCAGCCGATAGGGACAGAGAGTACAGAGAGCTTCACTGATTGGGTAAATAGAACGGGAGCAATAGGATTTTTACCAATCCTGAATACAGAGGCATGATGGGAAAACACAGAGATCTTGCCATACTCTCAGATCACGCCACTGACTAACAGCTGTCTGTGGGTATTATGTTTTTTTCCAAACACAAGAAGATATTGATGTTTACCCCAAAGTTACCAACTGCAGCTTTAAGTACACATTATTTTGTCATTTCGAAACATCCACACTGACACGTTAAAACTGCATGTTTCTTTCAACCTAAGGCTCAAAACACAATATTCAGTTTATTATTACGTAAGACATTTCTAAATGTAAGGACAATAACATGGCAGAAAGGAGCGCATCTCATGAGGTTTGTTAAACTATGAACAATTCAACTTATCAGAGTGACTTGCCTCTAACACAAGCCTGCCTCAGATGAAGGCCTGTTGCCTCCTGCAGCTGAGGTGAATAAGGGCCCCGGTCATTATTCAAGGAAACACTGTGTAACATTTGAGAAGGTAGTACCAATGAACTTAATACATTTTTGCCAAAAATACGATTAAACTAACTGATCATAAAGAATGTTGATGAATGTTCAGGCCTGTTCATTTTGTATCCACCCAGAACCTTTTTTCTTGTGTTGTGGAACAAGCATCACACTGTCACGGCACTTTGGCCAGTGGCTGTAAACTTACATTTTGTTTTAAACAAAATGTACGCTTGGTTTCACTATCGTGCACGCAGTAAACACGTATGTTCATAGAGCTGTACCGTCGCCCCGGCCTCTGCCACTGGATGCACTGGACCAACCGCACATCAAGTGTTAATGACCTGACTTCAGTGGACAGGCTTAGAGGACAAAGTCTCAGTCATTCCGTATCAAGAGTTGGCCTTTCGCACATGTTTGCTTTCGTTGTTGTGGCATCAAAGTGGGACAGGGGTCTACATGGGCTGTAATGGTGTCCTTGAGCAAGGCAGCAGCTGATCCTGCTCTCTCTGTCAATGCACTGGGAAAATCTTCTATCAGCAGGAAATTACTACATGCCACAGTTTCAAAACATACATAATCATGGATTTATTTTATAATAAACATTTTTTGTTGTGTTTTGTTTGCATGTAAGTTATTATTTACAACAACTAGTTTCTAGTGAGTGTTAGTGCTTAAAATGCAGAGTCATCATGCTCTTTGCTGTCAGTTCACTCGTCTTCCGGATAATTTCCCATGTTTTTGTTGAAACAGTTTCACAAAGGTGTCGATTCCTCTTTTGGCTGGCTGGAGTTTCCAGTGTTGTTGCAACATATGAATGTGGTTTCCTCAGAGGCGTTTCTGTGGCACCATATGTCCCGCTACAATATCTCTGTCACAAATCTCTCAAAACCTAATTAGAGGGCTCCTTCCCGAAAATGTTTGTATGCTGTGTATTTCTGTAAAAGTAGCACTGGCGCAAAATGTTTTAGCTCAAATATTTAAATCGTCAGTGGCCTCAGAAATGTAGCTGTGCACCCTCTGTTGCTCTTCAATTCATGTTTACTAACTGTCCGACTGGAGTGGGACGGGGTGTGATGATGCCGATCACAGCGGGGTGACAGAGGACCATGAGGACGAGTCACAGAGGACGAACTACTTACTGAACGTGCTAACGAGGTGCTTCACTTATTTTAGTTTGCTGTATGCTGATATCTCAAACATCAGCATCTTGTTGATATAGATTACTTTTATATATTGTGTCTCATTTGTAAATATCACTTTGAAGTAAAAATTGTTGGTATGACAGAGATGATTTTATTGTGGTGTATCTCTGTGGGGAAGTTTTTTTTATTTTAAAGGTCGTTTCAGATGCAATTTTTCTCCCCTAATAATTCCCCTGATATTTTCCAGCATATAACTATTAATAATCTGTTACCCATTAAAGGCTAACACACTGCTGCTAAGTGCTTACATCCTCTAAAATGTGATCATGTGCTGCGTGTTCTGTTTGGTATGATTGGAGCATCTTTGGGCTTTCTTCTGGTTAGATAAAACTATTACCTACTACAACCATTTTCTGATTTCTAATTAACTGAAAGAATAAATGACCATTATAGCTGCTGCACAGCCATGAGTCGGGGCCGGGCATTTTGAGGAAGAAGACGGAGGAGGAAAAGGAGGATAATGAAAAATAGGAAGACAAATGACAAAGTCATGTGTATCTAATTCACACGACAGAATGCCTGAATAAGCATTGACATGCTCACTCTGCATCTACAGGGTCGTGACCTCTCCAGCTCAGACAACAAGGGCAGATAATTATCTCACTCAGCTGTCTGCCAGACGTGAAACCATAGACAGCTTCAACACGGTTGCATGTGGCAGATTTCAAGCATCAAAAATGCAGTTAACGCGAGAAAGGCGCCCTCTAGCCAAATTGCACTGCCAGTTTTTCCACTCAAGCTAGGAGGAAGCGAGTCCGTCCGTAGAACTGTCTGCACCATAACTATTTAAAACACCTTTAAAACACCTTTCAGTCACGTGGGATCAGCGAGCAAGATGGTCGCCTAGTTGGTAAACGTCCCGATTAACCCACCTACATACCCCAGGTTTGCTTAAGTTAGTCAAACCTGAGCAGCTCTACTGCACGTTTTTTTTTCCTGTAGAAAGGGACAGTTAACGTTATTGAGTTGAGAAATCTGGTATAATGACAACCAGATTGGCTACCAGCAGACAAAGCTCCGCAGCTAGTATGACTGGCGAAGCTACCACTAAGCTAGCAAAAACTGCGGGCGTTGGGAAAGGAGAGTCTAACGAGGCAAGTGTGCTGTCCGCGATGCAAGAGTCTCTGCAAAATGCTACAGAAGAGATGGGACAATTTGGGAAGCTATTAATGGCTTTGCAAGCAGATATGACGGAAATTAAGGAGGCCAATGTTGGACTAAGAACAGTTGTTGACTGAATCCTCCTCCGGCTGGAGGAGGCAGAAACCCAAATCTCTCAGCTGGAAGACGACAACCACCAGCTTCGCCAAACTGCGGATAAAAGTGCTAAAAAATGTGAGGAGCTGCATCGGGCTATTGAAGATGCTGTTAATAGAGACAGATGCCAAAACCTACGACTTATCGGCCTGAGGGAGAAACTCAAAAACGGCACACCCGCAGAATGGGTGAGGAAAATAATCTCTGAAGCTTTGGGGGTTGAACTGGACAGAACACAGCTGCAACGAGTGCACCGAGCCCCGGTACCACTGCCTGAGGAAGGCCGGCCATCCAGACCCATTATCATGCGGTTCCTAAGCTTCCTGGAGTGGGAGCGGGTGTTGGCTGCCGCAAGGGAGAAATATAGAAACAAGGAGGAAATAATCTGGGATGGCTGCAGGCTGTCATTCTTCCCCAATATGACCAAAGAGACGGCAGAGAAGAGAAGAAAGTTCAAAGATGTCAGAAGCCGGCTCCACGATCTGGATGTGCGCTTCACCCTTGCATACCCACTGGAGTTGCGTTTTACATGGAAGGGGAAAAGAATGAAGATTACGAATCACAGGGAGGCAATGGACTTTCTTAACGATGGCGGGATGGAGGAGCGGAGATGATCATCAGATGCTACTGGACCTACGGTTGAGCCAGTAGATGATTACAATGGCTATGGGATCTGGATTTATGTGATGGATCAGAACAGCAACTCTTTGGGCGCAGTAACAGGAGGACGTTTATCAATCATTATTTTTTGGACTCGGTCATAGACGTCTTCAGGACCTCCAGGACACAGTAAGTAGGACATAAGACTATGTGCCCAAACATTGGGACATTGGACATTTTTGGGTGGGTTGAGGCGTGGAACAGGTGTTTTAGTTTGTGTTTTGCTTTTGAAGCTAATGTAAAGGGCAATGTGGCTTCACACCTTACTGTTAAAGCCCTATTTGGATTTACTTACGTCAGGGTGAAGAAGACTAAGCTTGCTTTTGTTTCTTTGTTTCTTTATTTTCATTTTGTATACGCCTTGTGTTTTTAGTACTAACTACAGTAACGCTAGATATTATAACTAAATGCTGTCCACAAAATGTTGTTAATATTACATACTGGCCAGCGTATATATGCATAAATGCTGCAGACGCAGCTACCAACAAGTAATAACTTTGTGAGGGGTGGTGGGGGGGGTTTCTAATGGGGATCACTTCAGTGTGACTCATGGACCATGTTTGCGGGGGGTTTCTCAAGAGTGAGATGAAGGCAGGGGTGGGAATAAGGTTCTACATGTGGGAGTTTCATATATTGTTCTTTGTTCTGAAAGGGTTGTTTATGAGGTTTGTTATGTTATTGATTTTTTGGGTTTTGATAGGCAGCTGGGCAGCACTTCTATTTTCTTTCCTCTCTTTATTCATTGCCCCATTCCTATTAGTGAGTTGGCATCTCAATATGAGGTACAAAATATACATTAACTAAGCCATGACTAGTTGTATAAGGATAGTATCCTGGAATGTAAACGGGTTACAAAACCCCTTAAAAAGAAAGAAATGTTTATCATACCTCAAATCACAACAAGTCCAAATAGCCTGTATACAAGAGACACACTTGGTTGATTCAGAGGCTGCTAAACTGAAAAGAGACTGGGTTGAGCAAATATATCATAGCTCATACTCCAGTAAAAAACATGGAGTGGCTATTCTGATACTCAGTTTTCTTGTTTTGAAGGAACATAAAGATGGGGAGGGGAGGATGGTATGTTTGAAAGCTAAAATTAATGGAATTAAAGTTAATCTATGCAACATATATGCTCCAAATATCGAGGATCCATTTTTTTCCACAAAATAAATAAAGCAATGGGGAGAATAATTGATGGTTATACAATTATTGCTGGAGATTTTAACCAAGTTGTAGACGGGGCTCTGAATAAAATGGCTTATTCCAATAATATCCCAAAAGACAGAATGGTAATAAGACTACTGATGAAAGATCTAGGACTGATGGATATATGGAGGCTTGTCAACCCGAGAGAGAGAATATACATTTTATTCTCATAATCACAAATCCTACTCTAGGATAGGAATGGGGCTTTTTACAGTATACCCTTAAATCATTTGGGTGTGGTGAAAGTTTTATTAAGTGGGTAAATATAATTTATTCAAATCCAAGGGCAGCAGTAACAACAAACGGAATGATATCACCCTTCTTTAAATTAACACGTGGGACCAAACAGGGAGACCCTCTCAGTCCTCTACTCTTTCCCCTTTTCTGGAGCCCCTGGCCACTGCAATCAGGGCAGACAGTAGTATTAAGGGGGTTTTACAAGGGGAAGAGGAACACAAAATGTTTCTGTATGCGGATGATATTTTATTACTGATCAAAAACCCTGTATTTTCAATTCCTAATGTTCTATCTACCATTGAATCTTTTCTGAAGATATCAGGCCAGTGATGTTGATCGGTTTTCAATCTTGTGAGTCCCCGGGACCCACAGGTGGTGATTTGAGTGGATTCCTGGGAAATTCAATGGGTCCCCAATAAAACAAATATTTCTTTCTATTTCTTATATTCTTCTATTTTTTAAATTGTAGTGTTAAACTCTCTTAATGGTGGTATGTTATGATATGGCTATAATTAGCAGATATATT
>JAQLOL010014867.1:0-10164 GCA_029783665.1 Naso thynnoides
TCCGGAGGTCGGGAACAAGCACTGCGCGTTCCTGTATTCTGGAGGCGTGGCTTCGGGGGAGCGAGAAGGGGAGTCTGCCGAAAGGGGATTGGACTTTTGAATTGTGTTTTTTTCAAAATGCTTCTTGCTCGAACCGTTTTTCCAACATCCTCCACCCTACCTTTAACCACAGCTCATGGTTTTGATCAGTGAAGGGAAATGGCTCAGAAGTCATACGTAACGAGAGAGAATGACACACAGCAACGGGCCACAGGACTGAATGGAACGTGAGGACGCATCCTTTGTATATGGGGCGCCTGCTCTACCAACTGAGCTAATAGGGTGTCCTGATATTCATCTGTTTATATTTTCAGCCGGTAATGAGGACCGTGAAATAAAGTGGACGTTTTAAATAAGCTAATAAGTAGGTCCTAGACGATAGCAGATACTAGACGACTTTTTGTCAAATGATGTTATTTTGTTACGTTTCTTCTCCCTTTTAAAACGTTATTCTTTTATGTTCGAAATAAAGATTATCAAATCGAAATCAGACTTTATTGTTCCTGAGGAGAAATTTGGCTCAGGTAACAGTGCTATACACATAGCTGCAGTCAACCTAAATACTACTAGATTCAAAATTTGTTTGACTTCTCTTTTATTCATACACTCATGTACCTCCACATGAGCCAGAATTCATTATTTGCCTGAATGGTTCAATGAACTGTAGCACAAGTATAGTACAAATGTTGCACCGTACTTTTGTTTTGTTCTAATATTATCCTGTGTTCAGTTGTGTCATGTTTCACAGGAATATTTGAATGGATGATAATGATCAGACGTGTACAAGTGACGGTGCCTAATTCATAACACACACACTAATCGTTTGGTCAAACATACTGACCAGTCTGTTGTGTCCTCAGGGCGACAGGGGGACTGCTGGGCCGCCTGGTACTGCTGGAGCTCAAGGTTCCCCGGTGAGTTGATACTGATTATATGCATTTTCTATATGTATGCAGAAGGCAGCATGAAGTGATTGAACATTATAAACATTTGATATCGTCAATTGTTGAAAAGTTCGATGACTTTGCGTGACCCTGACATGACGTTTGCGATCTAGACAAGTCACCACCACAGATGTCGTCTGTAGTGGAATAAAGACTTCAAACTAAAGCGGTTTATGACCAACTTTCTGGTTAAGAGAAGTAAGAATTCAGTGATCAATGTGGATTTGTATTTGTGTTATTAGATTGCATTAAATTAGATTTTACCAAAGTTACACTGTGTTCGTCAAGAGAATCTAAGTTGATATACATGTTCCGGATAATTTGTAGAAGATAATAACGTTCACAGTCATTTTAGCTGATGTAGTCTTCTTTGAAAACGGCTGTTTGAAAGGGACCGATGACTGTTGTGCGGTATTGTTGCTCTCAGTATATCTGCCATGACTCAGCGCCCTTTAGCAGTGACATGAGTGCAGCTGGTGACATGAACATTTCAAGGCCTCATGCGATCTTTGAGCTAGGTTGTACGTACCTCAGTAGTGCATCTTAAGGTGATTTAGGCCCTGTTCCCATTTGGTATCATCATCCATCCTGAGCGATGTGATCACAAGTGTACAGCTCTAAGCACGTCTGTTCCTACCTGGTATTATCATGCGTCTCCAGTGACCACTTGTGATCGGATCTGACTGTCCCGCTCTGCAAATAAACGTGTACATCAGTTATGCTTGTAAAGACCAAATGCCTTGTTGTCTTTTCACCTGTTGGAGTTGGGACACACGTCTATCAGCGACAAGGGAACTATGGGCAGTAGTTTTTCTAGCCGATGCAATAGGAGGATGCGTGCACAGGGAGTGTGCAGAGAGAGAAAGAGTCAGAGAGAGAGGGAGAGAGATGGGATGAGAGAGAATGAGAAGTTTTTTTTTATAATTTTGCTTTACTTTTTAGCTTGGAGAGATCACTGACTTTATTGGGCTGACTAGGGTTATTGGTTATAGCTATGTATTTATAGTTACAGGGTTTGATTTAGGCCTAATTGATTAATTATATCTAAACACCGCAACACCACGTGAGTTTCTGCTGGAAACTCACAGTGTCTTAACGGAAACAGAACATGGAATGTGATCAGCTTAATATCACAACTTTAAAAGCACCAAATCAGAATCAGAACCAGAATAGGAATTACTTTATTGATCCCCAGGGGGAATTGCTTTTTGTTACAACAACAGCTCCTACTCAAAGTGTACAGGTGTTCAAAACAAAGAGCAAATGTAGGCAATAGAATAAAAGTGTCAATGTTAAAGAAATATAGAAATATGTACAAGTATATGCAGTGAAAAATGGGTTCCGAGTTGTTGCCCTGTAGTAGCATTGAATATGGGTTATTGCACAGAGGGAAAGTTATTACACATGATTAATCCAGAGTCCAAAATATATACAAATATGTACAAGTATATAAAGTGAACATGGGTTATTGCACAGAAGGAATTATTGCTCATAAGTGAGTCCAGAGTCCACCAGCTGACTCAGAGTGTCTGACGCTCAGAGTGAGGAGTTGTACAGTTTGATGGCCACGGGCAGGAATGATTTCCTGTGGCGCTCTGTAGTGCATCGTGGTGCAATCAGTCTGGTGCTAAAAGAACTCCTGTGTCTTACCAGCACGTCATGGAGTGGGTTAGACACACTGCACTAGATGGCTTTCACTTTGTGAAGCATTCTCCTGTCCGACACCACCGTCAGAGGGTCCAGCTTCACTCCCACAGTGTCGCTGGCCTTGTGGATCAGCCTGTTCGGTCTTTTGGCATCCCCTACCCTCAGTCTGCTGCCGCAGCACACCACAGCATAGAAGATAGCACTGGCTACCACAGACACAGAAAATAGAGGCGGTGACTTGCTTTAACGAATTTTGTTAAGTTATAATATGAAGAATTGTAAAATATCATTTCCATGCGGCTTTTCAGTCTGAAAGTGAAGGATCATGACTAATAGACTCAGTATTTCGTCCTCACAGCCTAGCGCTGGCCAGGCAGCAGCATTTGGCTTGCACACTTTATATTATGCTCATTACAGAAATTTGACCCTATTTGTGGGGTGCCTCCCATAGATCTGGAACATTCAGAGAATAATTTCACTGATCGGTCCAGTATTGAGCTTCCTACAATTTTCCTGTGAGCTCTCGCTGCGCTGATGTGGGCATACATGGGCAATCATAAGTGTGTTGGAAAAACAACAATGAATTTATTGTTCCAAAACAGAGAAGCTCGTGTCATGTTCCTAGACTCAGTCTGCTCTCCTGTGAACTTGCTGTGGTTTGGAAATAAGCATTATCACCATGAGTGGCTGCGGGGGCTCCAGTGGGAGCAGCTGCGTCTCGCTGCCGAGGAAGGAGCAAAGCTGGAGCGTCCTGTACACCCGCTTGTTGATTCATGCTTTAATTAATATGACTCCACTGATGCTCGAATAAGTACGTACTTCCTCTTCACAAAAGACGTCAGTTGAGTAGGCGGTCCTTCAGTGTCGCCCAGGGTGGATTGCTGTTCCCACTGCTAAAAGAATGTGGCCACATGTGACCCAGACCACCTCCGAATGTGGTTTAAGTGATTCAATCTCAAATGTGTCCTAAATGCATCTTAGGTGTGTTCCCACCTATACTTAAGGCTGTCCATTTGTGATTGGATCTCTCAGAACGTGTTGTTAACCAGGTAGGAACACGGTATTAATGCAGTTTGACATGAGACGTGAAGCAGCCGTCACTAAACACACCAGATCTCACTTTTATGAACATGAAAGGTTTAAATATGCTGTGAATCAGCATTTGCTGCCTAGGTTCAGTTTTTGTAGGTGATCCAGATGCTTTTATGTAGTTTTGGGCATTGAGGTTAGGATTTTTTTTTCTTTTTTTCAGAGTTGTTGCTGGTTGAATCTTTATATCAGCTGTAATGTGACGTTTTAGACTGACATTTGGACCTAAAAGCTGAAAAACTGAGACAGGAGTAAAAGCTTTAAACAGTGTTTAATGGATTAACGAGGCAAAAATGAGCAGTGGAGTAGGCAGAGGGCTGGCTGGTGCTGAGGTGAAGAAATTAGCTGCGGGGTGAAGCACAATGGCTTAACTCACGAGGGTGCAGGTAAGAGCTGGAACAGGCTGGGCAGCAAGACGCACTCGCACAAAGAAGCCACAGGTAAGTAAAGCACAGGAACAATGCACTGGGATCATAACACTAGAGAACACGAAGCCAGAGACACGGGTAGCATTACTGACAAGATGGAATAGTCTGGCACCGGAGTCGTGTTCAGACCAATCCTACATCGCAGGGTGATGAGCTGGGAACTGAATCCTGGTGTGTCTCATCCGCCACTGTGGGAAAGCCAGCCAGGCCCCCTGCCATAAACACACTGAGGAGAGAAACAAAGGAGGCAGAGGGAAAGTGCAGGAACAAAAAAACCACAGAGCAAAATACATACACCCTCACATGGAAGTTTATATGACAATATTCTATACACCAACTCAATGCAAAAGTAAGTTTGTTTATTACAGTCGACAGATTGGACCATATCTTACGCCTGGCGCAAAGCCGGTGCACTGCTGGCGCAAGTACCCTTGTTGTCTTACCCCCGGCACAGATGTCATTTTTGTCACGTGTAAATGCAAGAAAAGAGCAAACGCACTTGGGCCGCATCTGTGTGCCAGTGGGCGAGAGGTATAAAAGTGAAGAGAGGATAAAGGCACGTCTTGGCACATTCGCTATCTTGTGCCAGGCGCAAAGAGGTCAGAGTTTAGACCAGAAGAAAACTGGTCTGAACGGAGGTGCAAAAACTTTGCCCGGCGTCCCCAAACGTCTCCACAGTCACATACACCGTTTCTGTTTGCCCCCCCTTACACCGGAGTTTGGATTATTTAAATGTCCTTTGAACATATTTTCAATCAGAAACACAGATAGTGTCATTCATAATTAATAGGTTCATGCCTTCTTTTTTTTTTTTTTTGTTGACCGTGATAGGCTCGATATTCTCAGCACAAATACACCTGAAAGTGACCTAGACAAGTGTTGCACATTTTTTATTGTCTGTATTTGTGGAATATTTCATATGAATGACGAAGACACACAGCAGAGGAGAGGAGAAACACATCAGTTTTTCCATCAGTTTTTTTCTTCTCTCCCTCCCTCCTTGTGTGGGTAATTTAAATCAGGTCATAAGAAATAAAGTCTAAACATTCAAGTATACACTGTGCATAGGTGAGAGTGTGTTTTGTATCTCTAAAATTATTCTTACAACAATAAATTAATAAAGCCTAATTGATCTCCGTGGGCGTGATTACAGCTGTCAGATCATGTTTACAGATCATTCGCTGACAGCTAGAGCGACTTGTGTCTGTTGGATCTGGAAAAATAAGGATTAAATGGTTACGATTACATCTGAAAGAGACATGAGAAGAAAAACTATTCCTAGGCTATTCCTGTCTGGTGCATAACCGTGCCTTATTTTTGCGCACGACTTGACCAACCTTAGAGACATTTTTTATTGTATTTTCTCCACCATTTGGTACTGTGAATGCATTGTGCAGTTGTCCCGGTTCTTCACAGGAGTTCCTGTGCTTTGACTAATCAAGCAAACCAGTTTGTCTCCTGACTTGAAAATCTTTCCTCTCTGTTTGCACCTGGTCACCCTGCTAGCGTTTGGCCATGGGTGCACCTGATCTAAAAAGTATTGAGAGCAGACCTTCTGGTTGGTTATTGCATCTCTGGCCAAACACACACCCGTGAATCGATGAAGTGATTGTAAATAGCTGATAGTATTCGTTGTGCACCAGAAGCACAGGGAGCGGGCCGCAGTGTCTTCTCGTGGCAGGAGATGAAAAAATTGGAATTTTAAACTGCTTGAATATATTAAAACCTTTGCGTGGTGCATCTGGGCCTTGTACCACAGACAAACGTAAGATAGGGCCCTTTATGTTTAACGGTTTCACGTAACAGGGTGTTACAGGTGAGCGGTTGTCAGACAGAAAGTGATGAACTCAATTTACTCTACCCTAATGGGACAGCCCATTAATGTCAGCCTGTTCAGAGGAGAGGATGACCTGCAATTTTCTGTTATTAACTACAGCCTGTACAACCATTATCAGTTATGGAAGTCCCAGAAACGTTGGAAAACGTAACAACGTTATGTGTTCAAAACGTCATCCTGAGGTCTATAAAGTCATGTTGTTTTGCGTGTTCAACGTCTGGACATCAGTGCCATCTGGACGTTGGGATGTAAGTGACCTCTGGAGGTCTCAACACTGACTGGCCGTCCCGACACAACATACCAGTGATCACATACATACATACCTACACGCTGTACATACATACATGCATACAAACATGGAGATTCTTTGTTTTATGAGGAGATAAACATTTAAAAATATTTTAATATTAGCTTACAGCTAGCATTATACATACACTGGTGCGCACTACAATGTTATGTTACCTGAGTAATTCACATATAAAAAAGTGATCATCACACACAAAGAGGGAACAGAGCTGTCCTTAGTCTTTATGTTGCCGTTGATTAATCTAGTAAAATTTGAATAATGTTGGTTTGATATGGGCACCAACTCTGTAGAAATCTGGTTTTAAAAACCAGAAAAACTGTGAGTGGCTGCCAATCAAAACATTGGTGGTTTGATCCCCAGCGTCTCTGGTCTACATGTTGAAGTGTCTTTAGGCAAGATACTGAACCCCAGATTGCTCCGGATGGCTGCACCATTGGTGTGTGAATGTGTGTGTATGAGTTCCTGATGAGTACGTTGGGTCTTTGTAGAGAAACAATCTGCCCCTTTGTGCGTGAATGTGTGAACGCTGACTTGTTGTAAAAGCGCTTTGAGTAGCTGAAACCCGTCAAACAGAGTTGCGGTTTCTCTTAAGGTATTATAGACTATTTTTCTGTTCAGTCCAAAAAATGTCTATTCAACCTGACAGAAAAAAAAAAATCTTTGACTTTATTGACAAATTAAGATAAATCTGATTATCCTGCGATGATTGTCGTAAATAGCAGAAGGCTGCGGCAGGCCATTACAAACTCTTCCCAATTTTCCACCCTTAAATATGAAAGTCAGTTAACTAGTCATTTTGAGTCCTACTCAGCCTTTGCAAACAGTTGTGTAATTACTTCTGTGAAAATAACCCTCATTATGTTCTCAGAGACTACAAATTTATCATGGAAGAAAACCTGCATCACTTCACACTTAACAACACACTTCACACTTGTCCATTCCAGGACTCCCCAGTGGCCCTTAAGTACCTGCTTATTTCACTTCAGCCTCAAACAGGATTTGACAAAGGGATAGGCGCGTGCAGACCTAAATGTTGTCTTCTTTCTGTATACAGCAAAATACATTGAGCATTAGCAATTAACCGTATGCTTAAACTTAAACCCTCTGTACTGTTGTATGAAGCAGCTTCTACAGGGGAAGCTGAGAGTGTAAAGGTGTTTTGTTCATGTCCCATCTCATACTCGTGTTTGACATTTTACCTTTAGGAACTTACTTTTAGGTACGTTGACGTACGTATTAAAGCAGGCAGTATTATGCTGACTACAAGCACAACTCACAGGAGGCTAAATAGAATTTAGAATAAACATACAGCATTATGTGAATTTATGCAGGTCAGATTGTATCAGTATTCTTTCTCTGGTAGGTGATGGAGGTTGTGCTTGTAAAATACAAGCTACCCGGTTCTGCTTTGATGTATTCTGAGCTGTTACGTTCTCTGTACACATTGATTGTGGACTATATTGTAGATTGTAAAAGGCAGTGAAAAGACTAGAAAACACAGTTTACTCATATTGGAAGTTGGCGTTTATGAAGCGTGATAACCACTATTTCAAGATTTTTCCTTGTATTTAGAAAGAGGAGCCATCTCCCTTATTAATTCGGCTATCGTTCATTAATTCGGGAGGAGATTGTTGAATGTGGAAATTGTGTAATATAGCTGAATAAAGTCTATATCTAAAGTCATGAATCCTTTTTCGATTCAGTGATCCATTTCCTTCCCACTGAGAGAAACACAAAACAACCACTGACTCAGAGCTGTTTGCAAATTTATTTAGATTAACAAGTGAACATGGTAAACAATGGGAAGAGTAAATGAAGACGGGCAGCGAAATGAAACCGAGTGAAATATCTGTTGCTGCACCTGAGGCTGGGGCTGGCCAGTCAGCCAAGTCGGATTCGCTGGTTAGCGACGGTTGCATCTTTTTAACTTTTCTTATTTACTGCGTTCTTTTAAGCTGGTTTCTTGGGAGACATTGAGGTTTTCAAAAAAAGAATTACTTTAAGCTATCTTTCCTGGTGTCATAAGTTAGGAAGTGAGCTTATTTTTTAGAATTTCATTGCAAATTGGTAGCAGAGCTGAGAAACATGCCTCTCGTCAACTCTCTGCCATGCCGGAGGTAAACCTATAAGTACACCCTCTCTGACATCTCTTCCAACAATGTGCTCCGGACCTTTCACGACCTGAAAGCTGATTACAGTCTACCCGGTACTTCCTTCTTTTTAGGGCACTGAAACGATGTGAGGACCTTTTGTAACTGAAGGAATTCTTCTCACTTTCTTTCTTTCTTTCTTTCTTCTACACATTTACACTGCCTTTTTGGGGGCTTTGACATACTCAAAAAGTCATGAAATTTGGCAGACTGGTCAGTCATGGTGAAAATTTATATATTTCATTGGTTCCACAAGTGGGCGGGGCCAAATGTCTAAACCGCAGCACCGGGGCCCACTTTCACATACATGGATGAAAATTGGTAGACATCTGTATCACAGCCAGATCTACAAAAAAGTCTCTGACACCATAGGCTGAACTCAACGGGAAGTCGGCCATTTTGAATCAAACAGCCGTTTTTGGCGACTTACATGTTGTATACTTTAACAAACTCCTCCCATGAAAATCACTGTGTGTACTCTTGACCCCTTTGGGATCCAAAGTTATTAAAATATTTTTAATTTTGGAGTCACTTGTGAATGTGTGGTTGTTGTAATGTTTATTGTGTTTGTATTTATTTTGTTGTTATTGTTATTGTTGTTATTGTGAATTTTGTTATGTTTATCATTTTGTTTGTGATCTGTAAACAAAAACAAAACAAAAAATTGATCACACAAAAAAAGAAACTGAGTGAAATAAACAATTCTAAGCAAATGGAGTAGAATGGTAGATGGTGAAAGAGAATGAAATTATCCAATTCTAACAGAATGCGAGATTTGGAATTGAATATTTGATTAGGTGATTAGATTAATAATATATCGTACTAAATTAAGATCAAGTTGATGATATTTTGACATCAACCCTGAAAGCATTAGAAGTTGTGTGCCTACTGTGAAGCAGTTGGAAGTAACACTGCTGAAAGGATGAGAAGAGGGCGTGAAGAGCCAGTGAACATGACTCCCTCACAGGCTGGTTCCGGTCCAGGCGGTGAAGCAGTTGGCATCCGGTTATTAGTTACCGGGTTGCGGTCTGTTCTGATGCCTTGTTTCCCGTTTCTCTCCTACAGCTGGAGGCAAGAAAGTTGCTTGATTCTCTCAGGAGAACACTTCTCTGCAGGCTCTTGCTGGGTTAACGGCAAAAATCGAATGAATTGAATTTAACAGTCTTGTAAAAGTTGACGTTGGTCATACCGGCAAAACTGCAAAATGTAGAAAAGCGTGAAATTCAAAATGTTCAGAAAAATTTCATAAACTTCTATAATTCTGCTCACGAAAAGTTTAGGGAAAACCCCAACAACATGGGTTGAAGCAGAATTTTTCGTTAGATAAAAATATCTTGTGAATTTTGGATATTATTTGATCCATATCTTTTCAGTAAATTTGAACTTTTTTTTTTACTTTTGAACACCGAACTTACAAGACATGCTTGGATCACACTGAAACAGTTCAGCTTTGATGTTACATTCCTTCATCAGCAGGGCGCATGGCTACTCGTTTGTTATAAATCATTTTTAACCTAAAAAATCAGCCTGGGACAGATGGAACATGTAGACAGTCTCTAGTCTGGATTCAGCAATAAAAAGCTGTAAAAACAAACAAAGGCTTTTCTCGGATCAGGAGAGGACTTGTGCTCTGTGAGGCTTGTGGACTTTTATTTATCTCCACGAGCTGTTACGTGCCTGATTGCTATTGCTGTGTGATAACAGCGACAGCGATCAGGCATGT
>JAQLOL010014868.1:0-10163 GCA_029783665.1 Naso thynnoides
TGAGATGAAGGACTCCAATGACCATCTAATAAGAAGTGCAAAAGTCCCAATCCGCACAGGCCGAAAGTGGAAAGTGCCTGCCAAGGTGGAGAACGCCATCTCCAGCCTGCAATACAAAGAGGTGATGGGGTCAACCCAGACAGGTCGTGCTGGCCTAGGGTGGGCTGTGCCGCGACAGTTCTGGTCCAAAGCCACCAAGAGGCAGCGGAAGACCATGGTGGTGGACAAGGTCACCAGATTGGAGCAGGAGCATTTCCATATAAAGGCAATATCCCAAGGCAGTCAAGGAGCCTGGACACGATGGGAAGCTACTGTGCAGAGGTGCATCAGCTGGGCAGATATTTGGAGGACACCACAGAGCAGACTAAGCTTCCTGATCAGAGCAGCTTACGACACCCTCCCATGCCCCCGGAACCTCACTCAGTGGTTCAGGAGTGAAGTAGGCTGTCCGCTGTGCAGTACCACCAAGGCTAGCCTCCAGCACATCCTGTCAGGATGCAAGGTGGCGCTGACCCAGGGACGCTTTAGGTGGCGCCACAACCAGGTGCTAGCCAAGTTGGCAGAGCATCTTGAAAGATGCAGGGTGGCAGCAAACCACAAGAAAGCCAAGAGGCTGGCTGGAGAGCCAGGGTATATCCTATGGAGGTTGGAAGCAGGGGCTTTGTCGGCAAGACGGTAGTCCAACTGCGCCGCAGTCCTGGGATGATGGGGGCAAGCTTGCGGAAAGCGGTGAAGGAGCTGGGAGAGGAGGCTGAGAAGGCAAGCTCAGGAGGAAGGAAAAAGGATGGGGACTAACACCCCCTTAAGGGCAGCTGCAGGGAGTGGCGGGCTGATGTCCCCATACACCACTGTCCCCCCTGCCGAGACATGTACTGGTATAGGGGGCGAAACATCTGTGAGCGACGGCCTCCAGCTGATGACCCTGCAGCTGTCCGCATTGGCATCGGAGGAGGTGCGACAGGCCGGAAGGCCGAAGCAGGAACCAACAGCTGACCTGTGCAAAGATCAGTCATATTTGTGTTGATCTGCCTCAACAGTGCTGTAAGTGACACATTTTTAAAGCATTAACACTGTTTTGCAGTATACAGTGGCTTCCCTCTTCATTTCTTTGATATTTAAGGTGGAATTATTGCCGTTGTCTTTATTCTTAGTATTCGATCACAGTCACTTTGGTCATAAACAACAGGTGGATCAAGTCAAACAGCAGGTGATTATTAATGACAGTCATGGCCATGAGCTGTGACTCTGTGCCATATTATCGTATGTTAAAAAACCTCATGAGAAAACTATGAGCAGCCTGTTACAGCTGCAGGTACGAGCTGTTAAAACTCTGCTAAGCAGTTAGTGAACAGTGATGCCACGTTGTACAGACGACCAGAACAGCCAAATTAAGTGTGTTAATGTCAGAAAACGTGTCAGAAGTTCGTCACCTGGAGATTCAGTGAGGTCGTTGTACATGTCAGGATGTGATACCTCCGCTCACTGCGTGGGGTCGTTGGTTCACTTGGATGGACACAGGCTGAGAGGACACTCACCAACCCGTTTCCTTCATTTTTTCAATGTGACGAAGCCGATTATTGATCAGCAGAGACATTAAATAAGAGTTAGATTGGCTGGCCATCAGTATGTGTGCTCCTGTTAACCAAAAGAAATGCAGTATTCTTATTTAAGGTGATTAAATTCACACTGTCGGATATTTTGAATTCACCGCCAATCAACGACAAGATTTTGTTTTTACTCAGACAGGGGCATGGCCAGAAAGCATTGCTCTCATCTATGAGGTGATGCTCCAACAAAAATTACGCTCCTCCCTCTCACCCTCCCTCAGGGGTGGACTGGCCATCTGGAGTACGGGGCACTGTCCCAGTGGGCCGATGCCCAATGTGGGCCAGTCTCTGAAAATGATTTTGAATTTTTGTACTTAAAAAACCCCTTTGCTTTCTATTATGCATGCATAGTTGTCAGTTCTAGTCCTTGTGTTCACAACTCCGTGCTTTATTCGTTAGCTGTGTTAGAAGTACGACTCTCCTATGTAGTATGCTGATTAAGGGGGCTGCAAGAATGGTGTACTTGAAGGTGGTGTCAACTGATTATGTAGTGGGCTGGTCCGGGCCAAAAATGCTGGGGCTGATTTGGTGCTTTGCAGAATTGTAAACTACCGGAGCAGCTGGTCAGCCTCAATGAATTCCCCTGGAAAAAAAATGATTTACTGAGCAAAGAGAAAAAAAATCATCACATGAAAATGTCGTTTTCTTGTGGGAAATTTGTCACTGTGGTGAGCATATGTGCTGCGTGTTGCCTTGAGACGTGAGTTTTCAGAGGGACGTGTTGAACTCAGCTCTGTGATCAGTCACGTTGTGTCTATTAACCTGAACTGGAGTGCGTGTTGGTGGTTTGCTGCTGGTCAACTTCCTGTTCTGTCTTAAGTTAGAAACTAAAAGAAGACAGCGTGCTGCGGCATTTCATTGGAGTGACTTTAGTCAGAACAGCTTCCTAATCACGGTAAGACATTTACTGACATATTAAAGAGAACACATCTCACTTATTGTCTGTTCTAACTTATTCAGTCAAAGATGACAAAATGATGTTTTATTAATTTTTTTTCCCCATCTTAAAATGTTTTCTCAGTGGTGATTTTATTTTTTTATTTTTCCAATATTCATTATCGTCACTGCTTGTCATGTTTTGTATGTTTTCCTTTTACCCAGTGATAGTGATATTAAAGTTGTTTGACATGTTTTTTTAAATTAGCGATGATTATCTATATGCTCATCTGTCAATCTTTAACATCCAAAAAATCAAACTGTAACTAATATGCTCAGTGTGTGTGTGTTTTTTGTACATGTAAGAAAACATTAACAATATTGAGGGTTATTTTCGCAGATACAAATAGTGGTATACCAGCGTGTAGACATTTACATGCTAATGAAAAATTGTTTTTAGTAAGTGATCTGTAACCACAAACAGAATGATGTTGCTGTCTTTCACCCTGGGAATATCAGGGGAACTCATGATACGATATGCACTACATGATATTTGGCCCACGATAACCATAATATCACAATACAGTGAGTCTGCTATAATCAATATATTGCAAGACAAAATATGTAAGGAATAATGCCCAACGAGGTGTCCAATTATCCTAAGTTAATGGATGATGTGTCGCGGAGGATGGTTGCCTCCGTGGAATCCATTAACTCCGTGTAATTGGACACCTCGAAGGGCATTATCCCACTTACACCATGGTCACTTACCAAAGAAATAAACATTACAATTATTTATATTTTCATGCGTTTTACAGTTAAAATCTTATTCACAAGCCACAACTCTGCTTCCCTGGCAACGCCCGAGTGTTTGACTAATACTTGGAACAGTCATTGCTGTCCCATTAAGTTCTAATGTAATGGAAACAATGTGCACTACTCCAGTACATAGGACGGATCTTTGATACGACGTGGTAACGGGAGGTATTAAACCGCCCATTCACCTGTGAATCCGAAAGTTATGCTAGCAAGATTCCAAATCAGTAACACTGCAAACAACTGACAAACAGTAATGATCTGAAAGTCTCATTAACAGCAACACAAGCTAGCTGTCTAGCCTTGTCACTGTCTCCAAATCAATATCAAAATTTTTACGAACAAATTATAGATAATGTGCACTATCAGCCGCAGCCTGATGTAGCGCCTTGCACAGTGAATGGCATGTGAGATGATAGGGCCCGTGCACTTCTTACTGTCGCCACCCTGTGGTGGTCAGAGGATGAGGCGCTGAGGGACACTTCTAAGTAAGATGTTCTTTTTATTATCCATTTAGTTCATTTATAATGTCGATTGTTCGCAGCCAGCTGATGCCAATTTTGGCAGCTAGACTAAATGGCTGATTGGCAAAATTGTAACCCATTTGGGTATATGGCTTTCATAAAGTTTTCAACATTTAGCCCATCTTATATTGTTTATACCATTTTTCGAACATTAGGCAGCTGACTCTAACTGACTGACTTTAATTTAGTCTCTGTCTCCACGGTTACCCACCAGGGGCTGAGCCAGGGCAAATCTAGAACAGTGACCAGCCAATTTGACTGGAACTTTTTTATAGGTGTCCTATAACCTTATTTAATGGACACCCTGCAGCCAATCAGAATTCAGTATTCACCCAGACCATGGTAGGAGTAATGATGCATCACAATTAGGGGTGGGAATCGCTAGAGACCCCACAATATGATATTATCACAATACCTAACTTGCCATACAATATTATCATGAAATGCAATATGATGGTATTGCTAAATCATGTATAGCGGTTTTCTCACTTTTTTGAACTGCAAATCATTTTCCCAATGTAAAACTCTGTCAGCACGATCTGTGTCATCCAACATGATACGTCTTTCAGTCTGCTAATCTCCCTGTAATCATTTTTATTGCATTTTTTTATTACCTCACCAGTGAGGACCTAGCACCATCTAGTGGACTGAAAAGTCAAATAATTTTTATTATTCTATTTTACAAAAAGGTGAGTTTGTTTGCAACATTTATTAAGAACTGATTTAATAAAATATTGATACTTGGTATCTATGAATCAATACAATATTGTCTCACAAAATATCATGACATTACAAGGTATCGAGTTTTTTTCTCATCCCTAATCACAATAACTGTCTGTGAAGAATACATAATGCAAAAATTCCAAACATGAGTAGAAAAATTTTGTTTGTCTCATTGACGTTGCAAAAATCGGAAGTGGGTCGAGAATTCAGACTAGAAAGGGACATCTTTTAACCTGAAATTCTTTTCACGTCTGTCCATCATTATCCTGCTGTCAGCTTCTTCTTCAGCCAATTAATTTCTGTTCATGTTACCAGCATTCATGTCATAAGCGCCACCGCGAGGAGTCATTAGTTATTGAGCTAATAATTAGTTAATATTCCTTTTAAAGCAGTGTTATTTTAAATAAAATAACGATATCTGGCGCCAGCAATTTGATAATCATATCTCAGAGTCAGGATGATGACATATTGCCATATTGATATTTTGTCCCACCCCCACTTTCAAATCACTCAGTTCAACAAAGACATAAATCCTTTAAATCTTTATGTGGAAATTCATCGCAAACTTCAAACAGTCAAATACACAAGGCTGTATTTCATTAAGACTCATAGCTTTAACGAAGGACCTTCAATTAAAGATAAAAAGTGGCTCATCAACAAGTTTGCTAGTCCACAATCTGATATCTTATTTTCTATTTCCTCAGTGATCAAAAATGCAGGTTTCCCTCCTGCTCTCGGACACTCTGGATGAGCTGGGTGCTAATGACTTCAAGAGGTTTAAGTGGATACTCAGTCAGCCGGTGCTGGACGGATGTCAGCCCATTCTGAAGAGCTTCCTAGAGGATGCAGACCGGCAGGACACTGTCAGTAAAATGATAGAGAAGTACGGCGAAGAAACAGCTGTGACCATTGCTGTTGAAATCCTGAAGAGAATGAATCAGAACAACGCAGCAGAGAAGTTGATGGGGAAATATGCAGGTGTGGCAGATCAGAGGTTTACAGATAACTTCAACTTGATTGTACAGTTTCTCTCAGACTGATCTTTAAAGCTACCATCTTCAGCTTCATTTTGTAAAAGCTCTGTTTTCAGCTGGTGATTGTTCTGTATGTTTCTGTCATTTGTCACCAGTGGGATCAGCAGCTGCACAAAACCCCAATCCTACATCTTCCTCTTCCTCCTCTGGTTTGACTCCTGCTGCTGGTGCCACAGTTTGTGCCCAGGGTAAAAGTGTTATTGTGGCACCCAACATCCAAGGCGCCAGCTCTGGTGTATCAATCAATATGAACATCAATACACAGTAATTCTGTCGCTGATATGGAAATGTTTAACAGCTCATTCCAGTTTTAAATAAATGATGTTGCTTAACTTGAAAGTGTGCAGTCTGCTGAGATGGGGTCTCTTGATGTAAAGTTGGCATTTCTGCTACCATGAACACATGCGGGCCTATTTATATTGGACCTGTATAATTTTTGAGACAAAATAATCTTTTTCTTCGGTTGAAAATCTTAATTCATAAGCAGTGAAATGTTCTTACTCAGGTGAACAAAGCTGCGTATATTTGTGACAGCCTCACTGACTCTGGTATAGCCGTATCTAGTTTCAGTGCAGGTGTATCCCAGGGCCCGTGTTCCCCAGTTCAGTACACACACGTTAGCATGAGCTAAATTTGGGTTTGCAAGGGTTTCATGAATTCAATTACTTTCTTTCACAGCAGCCCATTTTTATTAGTGAAAGCAGGAAAACGAGCAGGGCTTATAACATTACCGATTGCACAGGTCCAGCAAGTACGCCTATTGCTGGAAGCAAATAAATTATGTTGTTAGCCCAAATTTGACAAGTCAAATATTTGCTATTAAAGAAGCTCTTTCCAAGATTAGTTTGACTATTACTATACTGGGCTACCAGTTTTAGTTTGGTGGCCTTAACTGGCACTTCTTGGCAGTCAAAGTTAATTACGGTGGCCCTGAAGTGCCAATTACAATCACAAAATGAAAACACAACTGCAAAAAGTAAAATACAACAACAAAACATAGTCAGAAACAGGAAAATACAACTGCAGAACAAAAACACAACTGCAAAAAGAGAAAACACAATGACAAACGAAAAAGCAGAACCGCAAAAAGGAAAAATTTGTTTTTTATTAATTACTGAAAACTAAATTGTACGCTTGCCTGGTCCTGAATTAAACAACAATTTGTTTTTTGCGTTTTTCTTTTTGCAGTTGTGTTTTCATTTTGTGATTGTGACTGGCACTCCAGGGCCACCGTAGTTAACGGCTAGCAGGTGAAGCCAAGGCGTCAGTGAGTGAGGTTAAAGAGCATAAAGACACGGACTCAATTCAAGAAATGGCAGAATCGCAACTCTAAATGCAAATGTGGCTCAATGAATATGAAAAAGGCTGCACAAAATTTGCAGAGTAGTCAGAAGTCAGTGTTGTGTTTTAAGGTTCTTTCTACCTTCTATTGAACCAATCAACCTATGTTTAAATAATAAGAAATATGAAGCAATATCTAACTTTTGCTTTGGCACTCATGATTTTTGTTTAGTTGTTTGTTTGCTTGGTAAGTCCCTGTTTGTGGGCCATGGAGCGACCAAATCTTTTTTAATTTTAGCATTTTAACCATAAATGTGAAGTTTGACACAGCATATGGGAGGAATATTCATGGTGAAAATAAGGGTTTTGTCAGTAACTTTCATTTATGAAGTCTAAAACACTTTCCTTCGATGGAGATAACGTTAGTTCCACGTGTCAAACCTGATATCTCCGCATCCCGACGTGGAGGTTCGTTCATGTGAACTCTCTCAGCCGGAAGCTCACTGTCAAAACAGAACACGTGACCAGATCAAACCAGGAAGTACAAAGTATAGCCAGGACTGTGGAGGCAGACCTCGAATGTTTTCACAGACGACGAACACTCAGTTATGGATTGATCATGTAGAACGTATTTTATAACTCATGATTCTTCAGCTTTGGTCGATTTAGCTGCACGATATGCCGTCTGAATAATGTCTTTGACAGCGTACCGGAAGTGAGCCATCAGTGACGTGTTTGTCCGCACCATGCTCAATGTTTTGTACTCGGATTCATGACCAGGAAGAGAGAGTTTGCCATCTAACAGCTAAATAATAGCCGTTACCTTCCGCGATGAAAACTCAGAAGAATAGGGGATAGTTTCATACATTCTTATAATTAGCTAGGTGTAAAAAACGCGGGAATCGAATAACAAAAACACCAAATTTAGAGATTAGCATCACTGTTACTCGCTTCGTATCCTGTTGAAAGTGCTAGCTAGCTTGCTGTTTAGCCATCCGGCAAGATTGTGGCTCGTTCACATAAGCAGTCATTAGTCACCGTTAGCGGGTCGGTAACTGCCTGGTGATGGCTGTGGCACACAGAGGTTGTGTCCTGGCTGGATGTTTTCTCCTTCTCCTGCTGTCCGGATGCGAAGCGAGGATACACAGTCTCACCCTAACGGTAAGGCGTCCGCCTCAAGCTACAGTCATGTTAGCTAGAAGGCTAACGTGGAGTATGACGCTGGTTAGAGTCCTTCCAGACGGCATTTTATGAGCTACAGCCACTTAAGTGTGCTTTAATTATCTTCGACGAACGATTATTTGCTCGTTGGGCCTTGTGAACACGACCATAATTGTGTTATATTTGGGTTTTAAGAAAAGTAAGAAGTCTAAGCTTGTGAGGATAAAAGCTATAGGAGCTTTTCTGCAGATGTGAACTGAAATGACCGAACCGTTTGACCCAACAGCTCACTTCTTCCTGTTGTCATTTGTTCTTCTTCTCAGAATGAAACGCGATTTGCTGTCGATCTCAACAACTTTGGTTTCTATGCTAACGGCACCCTGGATGTCACCCTGTCCTCTCTCCGCCTGCCCCGGGGGATGGTGAACTACACCTTATTCCCCGTAAGAAGTGCTCCATGCTGGGCCGTGTGACTGTGTTTGGGTGGGAGTTAGTTTTCCTTGTGAACTGGAGTCATGTTTTTCAAAATGGTTGTATTTCTAGAGTACATGAAGAGGAAGAAATGCACGGTAACATGCCTTTCTGTTAGTGTCAGAAGATAAGGATGGTAAATACCGTCAATAATTTCCATGAAGTGACTTGAACCAACAGTGAATCGACTCACTCGCATGGATCTTGTGTAGTTTAAGCCTGACAGAAGTTGTAATGAGTAATGTCATGTCATCTTTTAGCCTTTTTCTCTTTCCTGTCTTTATTGGATGGTGAGTGGAAGCAGTTTGGTTTGATTACTGTGGGCACTGTGTCTGATCATGAAAATGTTCCCTTTAGGAATTTATTTTTGATCATTAAATATCAGCATCTCGAACCCTGAGGATCAAAGTGGTCTTGTGCAGGGTTGGGAAGGTTACGTTGGAAATGTAATAGGTCACAGATTACAAGTTACCCCAAGTAAAATGTAATGAGTAATGTAACTATTTATATCACTTTATCAAAGTAATGTAACTTATTACGTTTGATTACTTTTAAAGATTTGTAACAAATGTTTTCAACTGTTAAGCACCAGGCAGTGTGACCCTACAGCTCCACTCAGCAGTACGTTGGCGCGGCAGGCGGCGGGCGGGAGGTCGGCGAGGCCGTCCCCACTTTATTTGATAGGACTGCTTGTAGTTAGTGTGCAGGCTGCGTACCTGCAGATGTTTCCTCAGGTTGGATATAGAAACTGTCGACATTGATAAACATGCAACAAGCTGGTAAACATGTTTTGCATTGCACTGTTGTGTTTGCACTTTTCTGATTTCTGAATAATATATACGTATATATTTTTACATTTCCAGCACTGGATTGCGTCTTTATGTGTAGACATGATGGCATGCTAACTGCGAGCTATGGGGCGCTGCGGATTCAAACAAGAGAACCGATCAAAAGCATCAGAAGAGCATCAAACTTTACCAAACGGCCCTGACTGGAAATGAACAAGAATTCATTGTGTGCATTCACACACTGCGAAGCAGCAAAATGAACAGAATTCAACATATAGCCTGAGCTTTTTACAGAAATGATTCAGGTGTAACCCCCTTTGCAATTTTTAACATTTTTTTCAGTAACTGTATTTTATTTGCACAGTCTTTCTCAGTACTGTAACTGATTACAATTACTTTTTTTTTTGTAATTAAATTACAAAATTGAAATTGATGAAGTTGAAGTAAAACACTGGATGGGTTTGAATACATGGAGTGTTGAAGGATGCCTCTAAATTGTAAACTGGCCATTGTTATAATGATACATTGATGTATTGATGCATCGATTTATGTTTGTGCGATCAAACTACATTGATGGTAAACGGCAAATCGTTCTTCTGGTGTGACTTGTTTCGATGTAAAATCATTTTTCGAAGCAAGAATCGATTGTGTCCACGCTAAGAATCAGCGCCTTGTATTTCTCACGTCAAACGTTGTTAATGTGGACGTGTTTTTCTCAGTTCTGATGGTAAATAGATGCAAAGGTTACTCCAGGTCATTCTCTGACGTCCTGCTCGTGTGTGTTGTGTCAGCGGCGTCTCTTCAGATCACGGTGGATAATGACAGGAAGCAGCAGGAGAACGAGACATTTTCAGGCATCGTTTGCGTCAACACAGACTGAAT
>JAQLOL010014869.1:0-10163 GCA_029783665.1 Naso thynnoides
TGAGGAGTGATTTTTGGTTCCTAGTATTTATTGTAATTTTCAGTTAAGTGATTCCTTTATCTCTGAAAAGGTTTTGTCCTCCGTTGGAGTGTTTTCCTTTGATACTTAGGTAATAAAAACTGTTCTTTTGATCCTCGTACATTGTGTCGTGCATTTGGGTCCAAGTCCTCGTTCGGTTGTGACAGTTGGAGCTTCCATGATCGGTCATGCCAGAGGACACCTCCCATAGTGAGATACCTCACTCGGTTATCAGAGAACCGGGGTTACGTGAGTAACCTAACGTTTTGGAAGTATTGAACAAACAACAAGATAAAGAAAACTTGTTTTATATCCCATGAGGCTGTTGAGAGTTTGGGAGGATGTTTTTAGATGGTTTTGATGGTTTCACTGGCTGCCAGCACAGGGAGCACAGTTTTTTTAAATCATCTATTTACTGTGGAGGAATGCTGACAGGGAAAAATATTTTTCAATTCAACATAATTTTGCAGTGAACTAACGTTTTAACCTACAGAATCAGTTTGGATGATAGCATGAGCTTATGAGCAGATTATGTTTGTACCGATATTTGAACTTAGAGTTTTAAGATTTGAGTAACTTCCGTGACCTACACAACAGTGTCAGTAAGCCAGAATTAATGTAGACATGCTGTGGGAAGGTTTGATAACCCACTTTCACTCTAGGCTAATTGTTTAGGGATAGCACTTAATGTGATAGAGCCTCCGTTAAGATGTGCAAACAGAGTAGAAGTAGGAAGAAAGTGGGTGTAGTTTGAGAAAGAAACTGTGCCACCTGGGCATTAGAACATAACTTTTTTAATTATTAGCCTTCTGCATGTTAAGCATGTGCATGTGTCTGCCCAGGTTTCTGCCTGCTGAAAGGAAGTTTCCCCTCACCACTGTCACCAAGTGCTTGCTTATGTGTGAATTTTCCTTCAATAGTAGGGTTTTAATTAATCTGATATAATTTAATTACAGAGGGTGGTCTAGGTCCTTTCTGTATTTTAAGTGTCTGGGGACAACTTTGATACGATTTGTCGCTATATAAATTAAACGGACATGATTTTTATCTCTCTCAGTCATCAGTTCATCTGTGTCTGCAGGGTGCGTGTGGTCTAGTTGTTTGGATGTATTTCTGTCTGATTTCTTTAGTTCTCTTTGGAACTGCAAAAATTTTGATGGAACTAGAGGCTACCACACAAAAGAGTGAATGAAAAGACTGACTGTTAAAAAAAAAATGATTATGAATGATAAAGTAAAAATTAAAAATTGAGGGGAAAAAAATTAATTAGCAGTATAACATTTATTTATTCAATAACTTATCTAATTTCTGCAATGACTTAATTACAACACTATTGTATTTCCATAATTTAATATTGTGTAATTTTCTTAATAATTGTTCCCCAATTGTCTGTCACAAAAATATATAGATGTTTTTCTGCACTATACATCATAATAATGCTATTGAAACATGGATTTTAAATGTATATGTTTGAAATAAAAGAAATCAATAATTACAAAAAAATAAAAAATAGTATCTTTTATGTTTTGTTATGTGTATAGTAACATGTACTCAGATGTACAGGAGACTTTATTTACAGGCCTTTTTGACTGATGCGTTGGTTTGACGGGCAAACAAAAGCCATTGCACCAGCAGCCAATCTAATGGCCGCGAGCCTGTATTTTGTTACCAGTTTCATAATGACATCCATGCCTCCACAGAGGGAGACGTGTTTGCCCAGCCCAGGAACATCTGCCCAGGCTGATGTCAGGGTGGAGCAGGCAGGGCAGCTGTCAACTCGGGTTAATGCTGAGATGAAGCAGGAGAACGCTCACTCACAGAAACACACTCCATCGCTCTGATCAGTGATGACACCCATGCAAAGCTAACCATAGACGAATCTACCTCGTTTTTAGAAAAAATAAGAGTAAAAAATGTAAACCGTTATCAAATGTTGATGAGTAATCAGTAATACTCTGTGAGTTTGGTTTGTTTATAAGTATTTCCTTATATTTAAATGACATTAACATGTAGTTTTTTTGTTTGTTTGGTTTTGTTTTGTATTTTGTGGGCTCACTGGGAGCTCAGCACCCCTAAAGCTCTGATCCTAGAATCGCCCCTAAAGCTGACGCTGGTCCATCAGCATTCAAATGGTTAATGGGATACACTTCGAAAGAGAAGAAGAATGAGGAAGGTGCGCGTGCAGCACTGGAGATTTCAGACATGCATCCAAACTGATTCCTTTGAGGCCTGATATATTTCTGGTCATTTTCATTGTGATAAATTTTAGTGAGGTTTTAAGAGATTATAAGATTAATTTATGACCGAAACTGAGGGCCTGGCCAGATGCAGCCTCAGTGGGCCACCGTCCTGTGAATAATACAATTGTCCAACTGTAGAAATAACTGGATGAACAAGTTAATGTATCCAGTGCAGTCATCTGAAGGGACACATTGAGGGTCTACACAATCTGAAATCTATGCATCCTACTGCCTTCTTTTCATAACATTATTAAATCACTATGTGAGGTTTTCATTATGAGGTTTAAGAACAGTATTGAAATTTAATTCCGTTACAAATTTTAGATTCTCTTTGTAACCTTGTAACTCAAGCAGAATGCATTTTATAATAACTGACAACCTAAGAAAACTTCACTTGTTTGCACAAATAAGGTGAATTTGTTTCCAGCAGTTGCTGATCCAGTGTGTTGCTACATGGATCAATAAAACAAACGAAAAGAAACCTGAAGGGATGTCATATTCAAGTACATCCACTGGTGGTCAAAGCATGGAGGTCCTAAGGGCTTAATTTTATTTATCTATGTATTTATTTTGCTCCGGTTCACTTGAAACTTCCCCCCAGAGGTGAGGGGTGAGGGCCCGTCAAGTTTCAACTTCGTGGCACCAGGTGTTGGGGAGATGTGAGCCTGCAGAGTTTGTCCAATTCAAACACCTTAACCCTGGGGCTCTGGGTGTTCTAAGGGGACAAGGACTTGACGCCGCCTGGGGCCAGGAGGCTGGGTCTTGAAGGGCAGGTTTCCTGGGTGCCCTCTGAACCAACATATTTCCATCTCAGTCCCATCGGAGGACCTTTTACCACTTCTGTGGGAGAAAATTCAAGTTTCTCTGATCTGCTTCAAACTTGGCAGGTTGAAAGCTAATCCCCCATGGATGCCTGTTTTAAAGATTTAGCCTATACCCAGGCATCACGGAGAAATGGGCTCTCCAACTGGAGTACTCTGTCCCATTATAAGGTATCTGAAGTGAACAATGGCAATGGGCCATTATGGGAGTCTTTCCAAGAACCTTGGGGCCCGAAATTTGAATCAGTTATCTATCACTCGGCCCTCTTCAAGGCCATGTTATGTGCTTACATCACTCCTACACAAAAATCTACCAATTAGCCTGAACACTGTGTTTCCTAATGTTAAGGTATCACCATTGCATGCTGGTAACTCTTGTGACCTTGTCAGCCAATTAAGGCCAATTTTAAAGTTTCTTAAGAAATTTCAGCCCCACAATCGCGTCACATGACCTCTGGGACCTCCTGAATTGAGTGGCATTGGTGTCATGTTGCTACACGCCCCTAAAAGAAAACAGCCTTCGAGGGAAATATGGGCCCGAGACTACACCATCATTTTGTTACGTGAGTTATGTCAGTACGGCTTAATAAACTGTAAACCTTTCGTTCCAGATGTGTGTTTCCCAAATTTTTGTCATGGCTTCATTGATGTTCACTTGTGTTATGTTTGGTAAATATCTCAACATAAGATAGCATTAAGGATGTAAGCAATTATGACATAGACATTAGATAGTAATGCATACATTCTGTAAATGTATTTTATGTAAATTAATCAGTCCTCTTTTCTTTGAAAATTAAAAACAGCAGAACTGATTATTGCTATCTCTGTCACAGCTCAGGCTGTGCCTCCAGTGCTCCTAGTGTTTTTCCTGTGGTTCAAACGTGCCCCCCCCCCAAAAAATGATTTGGCTATACACCTGTGACTCATTATTCATCAGTGCCTATATATTTACCTGGCCATCTCTTTCGCTCATCGCCAGATTGTTCCACCAGTTTTCGGCAGTCTCGACTCTCTTGGCCGCTTGTGTAACTACAGTTACTTTACCAGCATAGTCTCTCTCTGTTCCTTCCTTGTGCCTGACCTCGTCTCTCCCTGTGCTAAGAATCAATACCATTGAGCAACCATCCTCGTGTCTCTTCCTCGCCATGCTGCATCAAAACCTGCCTCAGCTCCCACAACCTGCTTCCCCTGCCCCGTTATTTCTCATGCCAGCCTTGTCTACCTGCTCCACACCACACCACACCTCCTCTTCTTGTCTGCCATCCTACCCAGCTCCACCGCTGCTCCACCTGCTTCAGCCTCTTCAGATCAGTATCCATGGCCATCGCACAATAAACTCACGTCTTTATTGCCGTCATCATCTCTTGTGTACAGCATTCTGGGTCCACGTGCAGGACCAAGACATAACAGCCTACAGGCCACTCCTCATAAAAATGCCATTGTATACACTGAATGAATTTAATAAATAGAATAATCAGTGCACATTAATACTTATAGAAAATTACAAATAAATATAGTTGCTGCTGTCTCTCCAACCAAAAAACATCCAACCAGTCAAACAGACTGACAACACAGATTAGTTTGGAACAAATGAGAGATACATGAATGACAGCGTGGGCGCCGTATCAAAGTGTTTCAAAAAGTCTTTAGTTTGAATGGGTTTGGCAGTGGAAACATTGAAAAAAAAATGCACGTGTGTCAGCTTGATTAAAACAACAATGTGTCTGTTCCGTCAGATGTGCAAACTGTTTAAAAACCCTCGAACACTTCCTCCTGTATGTGAGAGCAGACGTAATATGTCGCATGCTTTGAAAGTTTTGCAGTTAAACCTGTATCAAAGGGCTTAGTTGTGTTGCAGGTTGAGTTTGATATGTTGGTCCCACAATGCAGAGCACAGAATCACATGCACCCAGCTTTGATGGTGAACGATGTAGTTTCTTGTAAAAGTATGAATCCAGAGCTGAGTGGCTGGGATGAGGTGCAGACTCTGGGAATAGAAGACGAGCTGTCATGGAATGGCAAGCGATGAAGGCATTAGAGAGATGAGCGGACTGGAAACGTGAGGAGTGGCCTGTCGGGGTTGAATGAGGTGAGCAGGGAGCAGATTTGAGGATGGCATGGTGTGGCTGGTGCGGCATGGAGTGGACGACCAGGCTGATCAGCATGGTGCACTGAGGCACAGGAGAGAAAACACACTTACAAAGAGCAAACAACACGAGGAAGATAAAACTAGAAAATGATTCTTGGAACTCTGGGAATTTAAGCTGGGAAAAACTAGGAGTGTGGCCGAGATAGTTAATAGCCCAGAAGCTGACGGAACAATCTGGCAACTTGTGAATGAACAGATGAGGATCCATGCTGCGTTATATTCAAAGTCAGAGGACGGAATGTCCGACATTAAACATGAGCAAAAAAACGTGGTTGACTGGTAAAAACAGGGGCTTCTTATGCAAGTGTAAGACCATCAAACTGTTGGCTGTATATAAACATAAAAAGCTTTTTATTCGTGTTGCCATCTAGCCACATCGGACAGTAAATGTTTTGCATTTTCCAACGTTTTCACAATTATCATTTTATTTGTTCGCCTATTAAACCTCTTCATGATTTACTTGTGAGCAGAGAATATAACTTTAATGCATCGGGCAGGCTCGGAAACATCAGTGAGCATCGGGCCCAACAATGGATCATTTGTGTCATAATGGACGACAACTGACGCTGCATCTAGGATGCCCCACGACCTCACAACAGAAAGACGAGCATGTTTGATTTTTGTTTACCTCTTCAGCTCCTCAGTAGTCGTGGTAGCAGTCAGTAGCGAGCGCCTCCTTGCCGGTTACATCATGCATGTCGTAATCTGCGGACAAAGATTGATTGGGGAGCAATGCGTAGTCTGTCACAACTCTCGGCCGTGACACCGCAAGAATTTATGACTGTTTAATTGCCTAATCTGACTCTATGAACATTTAAAGAGAGAAAAATATCTCGTGGTGACCTCGGAGCCTGTTTACCGCAACCAGATACCAAATAACACTGGCACTATTTTTACATGCAGAATAGGTTTTACTACATGATTATGTGTTAAATACAGGCAAATATGCTTAACGTTGTTTGTTAGGTGTGTTTTACCATCTACTCTGTGCATTTCCATGGGTGCTGCCATGTGATGAGAGACATCTGCTCCTCCATGAAGGCAGGGTAGTTGGATTTGGCCGAAGTTCACAAGTAGGAACTTTGACTTTTAGGGGCATACCGTTATACTTTTTCTACTAGGTAGTCAAAATTTCTCGTCCTCTCAGTTTTCTGGAACATTGTATAAGGACAGATGGAGATGAGGTTGATGAGTCGCAGCTGTGTCGCCAATCTGCCCAGGAAATTACAAAGTCAAACCAGTCACACGCACACACGAACTCGACGGAGGGCGGAAAGGGATAACACAGGAAGTTCAGAGGGAAATAACTGGGAAAACACGAGGATATGGCCGAGCCAGGACAGGTTCACTCACTCTGATCACATTAAACATACTTTTGATCTTATCCCTGGTGGTTATGAAGTGGCAATTCATTTTGATTTATGTGTCCAGGTACAGGTGAATGGAAATTCATAACTGGTGTTCACATTCCTGAGAATGAGATTTAAATTTTCATTCTCTTCCAGATGTTAGGGTTAGGTTAGACTTCCTATCACTGTTACCAGTTTTCGTAGACACTATTTTTCAGAAGACATTTACTCGGTGAAAACTGTGGAACGCCCATGGATTATTTGGCTAAAAAAAGCGTCGAACAACAAGCAAAATGCTATTTACCTCAGCTGTAATGTGTCAGAGGAAGACTGTCCAGAGATGAGTAACATCACAATCTAAACACATAACATCAAAAGTATGTGCCGTACCTAAATACCACAACCGTTGTGAAAGAATTTGTGTTTCATTGGTAATTTGGGTGAACTTAAATACAGCATGAGCGTAGAAACTGCAAAGAGTAAAAGCAAATCCATGGAGTATGAACTGCCTGTGACAGTGAAACATTACGAGCACAGCCAGATTTAAATGCTATTCAGAACCTGTGCCCCCGCCCCCTATACTGTACACACACACACACGCACACACACGCACACACACACACACACACAACTCCCTCTAATGGCTGGGTTGAATGTAGAGTCCACCTACACATTTTCCTGACTCATTTGTTCTGTTCCTGGAGAGCTGCTCTGAGAGGTGCAGAGTGGGCTGCAGCTGCACTGTGTATGCAGTGTTGTCAGTGTGTACATGTGTGCCTGTCTGTGTATGTGTGTGCACAGATCTTTTTGGCAGTAAAATGTAGACAGGTGCTGGGCTTGTCTAGTGTCAGCTCAGGATAAAAATACATGCAAGAAAATTAGAGTACAACGGATGATCCAACAACATGTTGTGTACAGGGCTGCTGTGTCTTACACTCCTCCACCAGCGTCGTTTTAGTTTTCGTTTAATTGTATTTTCACCCTCGTTACTTGGTCAAAGTTTCTAGTCATTTAAAGTATGACAGAGAAATATTGCTGGAAATTCTGGACTTGATGATCACTCAACCCATTCCACAGTTTATCCACACTGAACCCCTGTTCGCCTGCCCAGAGGAGCACTCGTCTGACAGCAGGGCCGCAGCAAGGTGGAAGAGATGAAGGTGGCCGTGGCAGCGGTGTCCTGATGGTTAGAGAAGTGAGCTTGTGGAGGGCTGCCAGTTCAAACTCCGAGCCAGCAGGATTAATCTGGGTGGTGAAAGTGAACTGTTTGCCCCACCATAGGGGCCTTGAGGAGGGCTCCTAACCCCAGTCTCTTCATTGGCTGCAGTTAGGACTATTGTTGTACTGTGCAGCTTCCAGCACGTCCCTGAAAAAGAGAGCTCACTCCCAGTGGAACCCCCTGAAGAAATGAAGGTCAAAACAATGAAGGAAAATGGGATGGAGATCTGCAGCGTGAGGCTAAGAAGGCGAGCTAGCCGCCCTGTGATTCCTAGCATACTGCTAGCCAATGCGTACTAGGGGTGGGACAACATATTGATGCGGTCATACATCATTGTCCTTCTTTGTGCAATATGACAATTGATGCATCGGCGCCAAATATTGATATTTTCACCGATAAAAAAAGGCGCTTTAAAGTAAACATCACAAGCTTGTCACGGACGCTGGAACAGCGGCGTATGAGATGCTCTCCAGGTTTCTGGAGTAGCAGGCTGCCATGGGCGTGGCCTCTTATCTCCCAAGGTAGGTCACTGATGCTGATGAAGTTTGTTCAAAAACTGATTTGTTTGTATGTCACATACAGTGTATTTTAATGAAGAGGGTGTGAATGAAGCCAAAAAAATGAATGTGTGATTTTTAATTAAAGTCTTATGCTTCTTTGTTGTGGAATTAAAGCTGAGGTGTGTTAATTTTAATGACTGACCTATATAAAAATTACTGCTGTGAAAGTTAACGCGTTAATGCAAATTCTGTTAAGTTTTTTTTTTTTTTTGAATCACAGAATAACACGCACGCGCTCTGGCCCTCGGCCTGCCCTGCAGTTTGGGAAATCAGGAAGCGATGCAGCCAGCAGACACACAACTGAAGACAAGGAAGCTCAACTGGAGTAGTAAGTTTATATTCTGGACAGTATTTGTTGGAGTCTGTATCATACTGGGACACCATCAAAAGGTTACCAGTGAGTATTAGTGGTGAAGGCAGCTTGAACAGCTGTTAGCTTCCAGGCTAGCTGTGTTAGCACGCTGTACATCGCTCCAGTAACTTTGTAGCTCTGTTTTCTGACACTGAGCTGTAGTCTGTATTATACTGGGACACTGTTCTGGTGTGGTCTGACTCCTGAATGTAGAGTCAGTGTTCAATATGACATGTTGGATTAATTATAAGACATGGAGACGAACTAAAGGAGCTGCTGTCGTTGCTGCTGTAACAACAGACATGAGCAATCGAGCCCTGATCACAACAGACTAAACACAGCAGAGCACCGATCACTACATCAAGATATATATCACAGTATCTTACATCGCTTTGGGTTGCTGCAATAATAATAATCATACATTGGTATGAAGCAAGCATATTTGTCCACTCTCATGCTGACAAGAGTATTAAAAACTAGAAAAAAAAATTCCTTCAAGCTGCTTTTAGAACTAAATAACAAGATGTGCGATCAATTTGCGATTAATCACAAGCTAACTACGGAAATCATGTGATTAATCGTGATTAAATATTCTTATTAATTGGCCTCATTAGTTATTACATAACAGTAACTAATCAAATTCTTCAACTATGAGCACAGTGGCTGGATTAAATGATGACCAAAATGTGCTTGAGTTATCACCTGACACCTGAGAAACAGGTTGTCTAGCAAACAGAGACTGAACATACAAACATGTCAGATCAGCTGAACCAGTCGACCACCGTGAAGCTTCGTCTGGTGAGCGAGTGACTCGTCTGTTTGGCTCATTCAATGGTCGGTATACTGTTAGAAACTTTTCTCTAATGGTGTTGGGAAAGCCTCTCACTTCATTTTATTTACTGATACATTATTATAAGGTTTATTACTACCCAGTGGGTCAGAAAAGACAACCTTGGTAATATTGTTTAAAAAAAAACAATAGTTAGTTTTTGGGGTTTTTTTTGGAGACAGCTGAAGCCTCCTGTCAGTCCTGCCTTGAACGCATCGATGCCTGGTTCTTTTACTGTGCCATTACTGTACTGAAGAGCATAAAAGAAAGTTCTTGTGAGTGTGTTCTTTAGATAGAGATGTGTGTTGTAATGTGGCCATGTAGGGTTTTTGTTGTGAGCTGGCAAAGCGTCTCTGGTGAAGCTGGGGAGGACTCGGGTTAACTCGCTGATCGGCGGTTTGTGTGCAGTGGGAACGTGTTCACTCACCATTTACATCACGTCAGTTAACTCTGCAGTAGAAGCAGGTTTTTCTCACTTCAGCTCAGCTGTTAATGTAAACCTACCAAATTCTGACAATTCCCAGTGCCTTCTTTTTCTCTTCTTCTTCATCTGGTGCATCATGTCTCTCAGGCGCGGAGCAGGATTTCACTTTTGGATGGACTTTATAATCCCAGACGCTCACACT
>JAQLOL010014870.1:0-10161 GCA_029783665.1 Naso thynnoides
ACTCTTAAATATACTTATATATATATATATATATATATATATAAATATATATATATATATATGATATATGAATCTGGTCTGCTAGTAATTAATATATTAATTATCATGACCTTAATCCACCCAGCACTCAGGACAAACCTGCTACCCGCGCATCACTAGTCCACAAGGTTCAGTCTCCTAATGGGAATTTCATTTTTAAAACATTACTAATGAAGAGCAGTTTGCTCCTAGCGTCACTGATGTTGTGGTGTTAAAAGCATAAATATTCCAGGTCATTTAGGTGCTTGATATCTGCAAACATCACAGGTAACTCGCGCAGTTCAAAAAAAATCTGCAAACCTCACAGAACGCCAGTGCTTTCCTGACCCGAGAGAAGCCTTGTTTTTTAGAGCTCTTTACGGTGACATCCAAAGTAGAGATCTCGTACATGTGCCGTACGTCCCAGGTCGATTCTGTGAGTAAAATGACTTAGAATTAATAAGTATCTACGCGCTCGGATGATGAAGAGAAGGTATCTAACATCAAAGCTGAACAGTTTTGGTGTTACAAGCATGTCTAATTAGGTCAGTGTTTAAATGTGGAAAAGTCACATTTTTTTGAAAAGATATGGGTCAGATGATTTACAAAATTCATAAATTATTTTTATCTAACAAATAATTCTGCTACTGTCAGCGTTTTCCCTTAAAAAAAACAACAATATTTTCACTGCAGTCCAAAAGTTTGCTGCTCTCCCAAGTGGATGGATTGACAGAGACCAGAGGAACGATGGTATGGAAAACAGGTGAATGCGGCGCCCGGTGGCGCAGTCAGTAGAGCAGGCGCCCCATATACAGAGGCTGTGTCCCCGACGCAGCGGACCAGGGTTCGATTCCACCTGTGGTCCTTTGCTGCATGTCATTCCCCCTCTCTCTCCTGTTTCCTGTCCACTCTTCAGCTGTCCTGTCCTAATAAAAAAAAGGCACAAAAGCCCCCCAAAAAATTAAAAAAAAAAAAGAAAACCGGTGAAAAGTTTATTTGAATGTTGGAAAAATGATCAAAATGACTAACATTTTTAATCATAAAATAATATTGACTTGTATGTTAACTCCTGCCTTATATCTGTGGTGGCTGCATTCAGTTGACGGAGAGCTGCGGCGTCAATGCGCACATCAGCTGTGTGATTTACATTTGATTCAACAGACACGACAGCTTATTGTTTTACATGATTAACTGAGATAGAATGTTTCACTGCAAATTAACATTTTGTTTATGTATGTAACCTAAAGAAAGGCGGAGGACATCCACCAAACCTGCCTGTAAGACTTGAGGTAGGATCGGTCATGTGCGCTCTTGACCAGGAAAGCCACGAATACAGCGCTCCTCCGGCTGTGCTTTAGACCCGGTTTCAGATGGCGGGAAGTACAGCGCAAATACACCACCGAAATGACACCAAAATTGTACCATGGTGGTGCATTTTACCGACCCTCTGTTGCACTGCTCTGTTCTGCCAAAAATAGCAACGTGGTGCAGGTGGCAAAAACAGCCACTTAATCTGCACGAAATTATAAATACAACGAGACCTGCACTCTGACCAGCTTTGTGCCAGCATGAAAGCAGAGCCGTACAGTCGAAGGGAAACAGCTCCCTCTCTGACTGATTTGATGTAACAATGAACATGTAAAAGTCTACAGGTCATCTTTCATTTTACAGATTGAAACACTGACTGTGATCTACTGCATTGTGAAGTCATTTGCACACAACGCTGTCTATAAGCACAAACAGACCTCTTGTAGCCGCCCCAGTGTCCAGCTGGAAACACATGCGTGGTGGAGCAGAGGAGAGGCGGGTGAACTGGATAAAACTTGGTTGGTATCAGTTACAAACAGGCTTCTTTGTCCACAAGGGTTTTGGTTGAGCTCGACCAGATAATATTCAACCATAATAGATTTGATACTCCATGACAATGAAGTTTTTTGCCCAGGTGCGTTTCACATGTAGACGGCACTGCATTTAAGAAATAGCCTTTAAAGAAAACAGTGCTTTTCCACAATGGACCATACACAGGCATTTATTCTGTCAGAGGAAATCAAACATTTTCTGATTTTAACACATCAGCCATATTTGTCAAGTGTTACTGGCAGCCAGTGTTAACCAAATGCATTTAAGAGCAGTCAGATAAGATTGACACTGTCACTGTCAGCACTACACCACACTGCAACCAAGTCCATTAACATTACCTCTATGATGAGTCTCTACCCACACTGACACGCAACAACAAACACACTGAACACTGTGCTTGCTTGACTGACGATAACATGCTACATGACACCTCAGAAATATTCCAGCTGACATCATCAGTTATCATCAGGGAGCATGTTATGCTGGAATAATGGCTCAGATGAGTTTTGAAGCTGCTTACTTCGGCATATCTGCAATGTTGTTTCCCATCAGTCCTTTTCTCAAAGGGGCCATTAGTGTAAGTTTACTCACTGGAGTTACTAAAAATTAGTAACTTGTTATAATCACTAGTTACTGCTCTCAAAAATGCCTGAATTACTAACTCAAGCACTGTTAATTTAAGTAATTAGTTACAAGGTAAAGTAACTTTTGCTTTACTTTTTTTTCTTTTTGCCTCAATACTCTAACTGATGTACATATTTTACTGTTGCTGTGGCACAATGTGAGACAAGGCTCAAAATTCATCAATCATTGTTGTTATTATCACTTTGATGTTTAACAATAGAGCTCAGTAAAAATGTTTTGGCTCGTTTACTTTAGCCTTCAGTCCTTCAAATCAAGCTTTAACTCATATCTGCATATGAAGTAAAACTAAAAATGACAAGATACATGGACAGGATTAATGTATATGAACACATATGTTTATCATTTTGTAGAAATTACATTAGATTTCTGTTTATTTTCATGGTGGTTTTCCAAATGATGGAGGCTTAATCTTGTTTTTGTTTTTTAAATTGATTTCTCAGCCTATGACATGTGACCTACACTGAATGTAGTCACATTTTTGTTTGTGTTGTAATCTTGTTTTAATGTTGTTATTTTATTTGCTGTGGCAATGTCTCACCCTATGGCCTTGTTGGAGGAAAATAACCAACCCAAGCCAAAGTCCTGATATTAGATCCAAAATGACAAAAATGCTTGATTGTTGAAACTCCAGATAAGAAGTTGTAGTATTTTAGTTTCCTTTAAGGTGTAGTTTCCTACAGATGTGTACTTGTAGACTATCTCCTGAAAGGCAAAATGCAGGAATGTCTTGTGTTTCGGTGCCACTGAGACAAGAAAGCACAACAGATTGCCGGACACATTTTGGCCCCCAGCAGGTGTCACCTGAGAGTCTTTTGTCTGGCTGATGTAACTGTCATGGCCAGGTCCTAGGAGTGGGGCATGTTCCACACAGCTTAATTTTTTAAGGTACCAAGTTAGAGTGTGTCATCAGTTGGGAGGAGAGTGTGCACCAGGGGCACAATATCTGGGGATCATGACTGATACGACCAAGGTCCAGGCTGCTCATTTGTAACTCGGACACATAGCTGTACAGCAGGTAGCTCGTAAAGTGCCGAGGGAGGAGACAGCGATGGGACTGATGCTGCCAGCGAATGGTCAGTGGTTCCACTGAGACTGCTGCAGCATGCACCATTTGCATTGTGGGATGCCCATCCTTCGCTCAGATGATGGCTGGCACAAGCAATGCTTGGCAGTGATGTTGTAGGTACGCGTCCTGCGTCTCTGAGCCCTAACCTACAGCCAATCACAATCAATGTGGCTAGTCTAAGGACTTGACGTGGAAGGGTATACGTTCATCGTGCTCCACTTACTGTAACCAGAGAGTCTGGTGAAGGGTGGAGCTTATGTGGGAGGAGCGAAGTAGTGATGGGAAATCCAGTTCTTTTTAGTGAGCGGGATCATTTGGCTCAGCTCACCAAGCAGAGCCAGCTCTTTCTGCTCTCAAAAGGCTCTGCATTTGACCACTTCTGCCTTGAAGAGCCAAATGTGGCTCTGCTTTGACCTATGATTAGTATGTCTGCACATATATCACTCAGATTATTCAATGTAATCAGACTAAACCTCACAAATAGCCTCAACATGTGATTGGTCACTCAGCGCACACATCATTAACATAACATTCACTCACAGTCAGCATTGAGTGCCTATGATGTGCAGAAGATCATCCCGTCATTCTGCCTGGTATTAATTTGGAAAAAAAAACAAAACACACCCTGACGACTGACACATCACTCAAACAAAGGCCTCTCCTACCCGGCCTTGTCAGATGGCAGACAGCGGCTTTTTATACTGTGCAGGACATTGTCTGAGATTGGCCAGCAACACACATTTCATTGGGTAAACACAAAATTATGATTAGAGGAAAATATTTCCCCATCAGTCAAGTTGAGGGTCTGCAGAGAAATGACAGAGAAAAGCGTTTTCAGATTCATTTCATTTGGACACTTCCTCCTGCTCAGTGTGCGTCTGCTGACATGAAGACTGCAGACACACAGGTCGACCTTGAGTATGTTCTTATTTACTTTGGTCTGATAAGTAGACTGGAGACATGAAGTGAATCCTGGTGAAAAGCAGATATCCTGACAGTAAGCTCTTTAAAGCTTGCTCTCTCACTCTACTTTTCTTTCTTACATATATTTTTGGATGACGGTAAGCTTTTTAAAGCTGGAAGAACACTTCTAAAAACTAATGAATAAGTCTGTTATTATAATCTATGAGGTGCCAGTACTTCACTTTGAGATAAATCTTACCAAAAACTCCAGTTTTGATTGAAGAGAGTAAATAATCTGCCAGGGGAGTGAGAGCAGTCTTGACAGTCGGATGGTGGAATGTCTGCGATGTCTCTTTCATAGAAATTGCTACAGAAATCTAAGAAAAAGTATCACAAATACAAAGTTTCCATGAAACATTTTTCCATTTGTAACATAACCACACTGTATAACATGAAGTAATTTAAACACAGTGACCACAAAGTAAAATAAACAGGTCTTGCTGCCTTTTGAAGAAGAAAAATTTTACCCAAATTTTGAGCCCCAAAAGTTAATTTTGTTGGTGGTCAAGTTGTCAAAGTGGGATGACCTTACTAAAGATCCACCGCGTCGTCAGTAAAGCAGTGACATTCTCAAAGAGGGCACATTGTGGTCAGTGCTCCTAACGTATGTAAAGGAGATGTATGTGAGTATGTGTCTGAGCAGGCAGTTGCTCCCTGTTCATGACTGTCAGCGAAGCATACATAACTACATAACTACAGGTCAGCTCATCTGCAGTAACATCAGTCACTCATTGTAATGTGCGACACAGAACCTTCAGCTGGAGATCACTGTTAATGGTTCATCAAGTGGTCGCAGTGCCAAGACCCAACTGACCCGCCGGAGTCTCATTTATGAAGGAGGGAAGAAAACAGGACCTGTGGGTGGCATACGCCACATCCCACGCAAAGGCTGGGATCTAAAAAAACAAACTTGATGGGAGAATGTGCACGCCTGTAGGTGAACTCTGAACATACGCACAATGTGGAGACACAGGCAGTGAAGTGGTGAACAGAAGTCAGATTGTGGAAAATAAATTAAATATGAGGCGCTACTCTGCACATAACGATGCATAACACATTTACTTTCACTACAAATGATAAATGGACTTCATACATTTTCTAGTCTTTCAACTACTCAAAGCGCCTTCACAACACAAGTCAGCATTCACCCTTTGACCCCCACAGTGACGCACTAAGGGTAGGCGGCTTCTCTACAAAGAGCCCAGCTGCTCATCAGGAACTCACACATTCACACACCGGCTGAACAGCAATCAGCAATTTGGGGCTCAGTATCTTACCTGAGGACACTTCAACGTGTAGACCGGAGGAGCCTTCTGATTGGTAGATGACCCACTCTACCTACTGAGCCACAGCCCCCCGAATAGTCCACCTCAAATGTTAATTATGGATCCACCTTATCATAAACATTCAAACCAGCAGTGTTACTTGTACATGTGCTTGAAGTGAAGTATAACTGTTCCACAAACAGAATGTTACAGGAAAAAAAGTCACATCTTAAATCAATACTGGATCATCACTGTCTCACTATCCCCCCCAGCCAGTGAAGCTCTCACAAATACACCGACATGAGTCCTCATCTTAATTCAGGCCAGGTTCACTGGAGCAAAACTTAAAAATAAAACGTGTCCGAATGTTTAACTTTCATTGTTTAGATAATATCACTGGATCACTGATCGGTGGCCATTCTGGCAGGCGAATCCGTCAGTCTGATCGCTGTTAACGGATAAAAACTGCACTGCCACACGTGCGTAATGCTCCCTGTCCTTGAACTGCCAGAGGACGAAGCAACTGTTGCCCTCTCATGCTGATTTCTCCGGGTCAAGAAATACAGAGCAAACACACTGCAAGCCTTAGTGCTTAGTTCAGATTTTTTTCTAGGTCTAATTTGTCTTAAGTGGCATGTTATTTTTTTAAAATGTGGCCGATATCAAATTCCAGGGAGAACTGGTCACAATGCTGACATTACACAGTGTGCCGTGTGGATGAGTAAACAGAGCTCCGGAGCTTCAGACGTTCATGTGGCTCCCATGTCAGCTGCTGCAGGTTACAGTGAGCAGTGAGCCTACAAACATGGTGTCAGTGAGGTTTTCATAAAAAACGTGGAAAAACATCGAGGAGGCTTCAGGAAACTTGGTTACCTCGGTCGAGCACTAAAGAGGCGTTTGATGGTTTTATTGTGTAATTTTTTTAAGGTTTGAAAACTGGTCACCATTACTACAGTTGTTTGGGAGATGACAGCAACGCCTTTTTCTTTCTGAGTTTTGTGGACTAAAGAAATTTAACCTGACCCTCCATCAGCATGAGGGTGAGCAGATTCACGCTTTTCTTTCTACTCTGCTTTGTCGTTGACTGTTCTAGTGTCTCACTTGTTGTTTGTCCTTGCTCTTTGCTCTCACATCTTTCATGTCTAAACGACAAAAAAGCAAGAGCGGACAAGTTGTCACGGCAACAAAAGAGGAATAAATGAGCGTGTCAAGAAAGAAGAGTTAACAAAGAGAGCAGTTAATGCCATTTGTGGAGTGAAAGAAAGGGAGACAGGAAGAAGGGAAAACTTACTGAGAGGTGTCAATACTTTCAACATGTACATTATGTATCCCAATTTTAAAGTATGATCACAGAATATTGAGGCTGATGTGTGGAAGACACAAAGACACAAGACACAAAATATCAAATACCCAGAAACACAAGGACATAGAACAGTGCTAAAAGAATAAAATCCCCAATCATCAAGGAACGACAGGGGAAATAAGTACAATATTCTGTATTTTCTTTTTCAACAAAATGCCTAGTTCAGCTGTGAATGGATCCTAACGAATGTATACGAGGGACAAGTATTGTAGATGTATTCAAAACTTTCAATTGTTTCAAACCTGAAAAGGTTTTAACCAAAGCAGACACAAACACAAAAAGGTGAAAGGGACAAAAGGCCTCGTGAGCCAAAAACTCTTCAAAAATGCAAAAAAGGCCGTGCAATGTCACCCCAGTACCTCGAGGAGCACAAGAAGTGTCAGAAAACAGAAAAACTGACGTGGAAAGGAAGAGGAACAGATGAACCCAGGAGGGGAAGACAAAGACAGGAGACAACGAGACACAGATCAAAAACATCAGGGCAGGGCAAGCAGGCACACAGGAGGGAGACCAAACAGTATGCAAGAAAATGAAAGAAGACAACAGCTACCTAAATGAAACAGGACCATGAACAACAAATACAAAAACCCAGGCGAGGCACAGCAGAAGTGACAGGTATAACCCTCTTTGTCTGTGCTAGAGAGCTTCGTTCTTGTCCAAAAAGCGTGAACACATGAATAAGTGACACTTTTGTGCTTATTGCCCTCAGCACACATACTGTGGAATGTTTCGACTCAGTCCCACATAAACCATCCAGTGGTAACTGTGACCAGCTGCTCATTTTCAGTTACTTGCTCAACACTGTAAACCATCAAGACGGTCTAAATTCACTGCTACTGCTGGAAAGACAAAGAGTCCGAAACACATTGTAACTGCCGTAATGCTACAGTCTAAAGGGTGCAAAACCGTGGATGTCCCACTTCTCTAGCTTTGTTCTCCAGGGGTGATCATAGCCGCCCTCCTGGGCCCTTAATGCACCCTTTGTGAAAGTTTGCATCCAACCACATCCCCGCCAGAGGCTATTACCAAGAATCCTTGCCATGTCTTGATGTTTCAAACAGCCGACTAATGGAAAAACAGTGCCAAAAAAAAAAGATTTTGTCACATTACAGCTATTATTAGAGGGACACGTCACCTAATTAACGGGTAAACTGACATATGAAATAAAATCGCACGTCTGCCAACTAATATATATTATACAGTTATTATTCTACCTTTTGGTAAGGAATCAGTACCAGTGTTTGAGCCCAGCATACAAGCCTCCTTTTCCTCAGCTCCTAATGTTCCAGATCATCCACTGGTGGTGCTTTCTGATTAACTGTAGCAGCAGTAGTGCAAACAGCACAGTCAGGGTCAGTGCCATTTTTGTCTCCTCGGTAACCCTAACAGAAGTGACATAGGTCAGTGACGTGTACAGAGCTGTGCCAGGTCCTCTCAGAAAAAGCTTCAGACGCCTGCGCACTTACAGCTCTAAGTGTGCATTTTCTCAACGTCACACAAGTGCACACCTCAGAGAAGACTTAAGAGCTCAGTGCGAGTATTGGGACGTGGCATAAGGCACCTCTGAAAAGGTTCTACTCAGATATCAGCTCCTAGTTTTAAACAAATGCACTGGCTCAGGTTGTATCCTGTAGTGGATAACCATAGCAACAGCGACTCAGTGAAAGCATTGTTCGCAGTTTATAGCGACAGGTTCAAAAGGAAAATCTTTCACCCTGTTTTGACCATTTTAAGAAAGTGAAAAGAAAATGAAGAACAAGGAGGCAACACATCGGAAGATGAGATCACCACCAGGAAAACAACAAAAAGGGCCATTAGTTGACTGAAAGACCTCCTTGCACAGAAATGAATGGACATCAACTTTGAGAAGTGCACTGCCGGTGCTATGATTGACACCAGGCAGGTGTCCGCAAATAATATTGTGTTCTGTATATTGTCTTCTTCCACTCTCAATAATATAATAGATATCCTTATTATTCTTCCATCAGAGGTAGAAAGAGTACTGAAGATTTGTACGCGAGTACAAGCACTGTAACAATACTGAAATATTATTCAACTATGAGTAAGAGAATTAATCATTGAAAAGTATTTAATTAAAAGTACAAATTACTCTCCTAACAACCACTTGAACTTAAACGTTTTTCGACTGAAATAACATCACATTATCACTGAGCTGCCAACTTTACAGAAAAACCTCTGAGTGAAAGGGTTGCCAGGTTTGCAGGAATGGGGCTACATTTGCTGCCAAGACTGTGCGTACAGACAGTGGAAAGTAGGCAGGAAAACATTGAGGACCACAGCGGGACTAAACTACAAGCAACTGGTTACTCCTAATTTCCTGATTAAAAGGGGAAATCTAGTCCGGAGATAACCACTGTGTTTGATTGATCAATAAATCAATAAATGCAGGCATTTAATCGAAAGGGAAGATCCATGTAGAAAATAACTTTCTCTGATAGATGATCAAGTGCATGAACGGCAATTTTTAAAACAAATACACACAGTGTTTGCCTTAGGCTGGAGTTGTTGCAGTGGACATATCAAGCTTTCAGCACATAGGAGGTGTCCCGGAGATAGTGGGGCTTCTCTGCCGCCAAACATTCTGTGACCTGCCAGCAAACAGTATTACTGCAGCAAACACCGGCAGTTGTGTTTTAGTTGGGATTTATGCCAATGTGATTTGACAAACAAGCTGGTTGTCATAATTTATGTTTGATCCTGATCACCCACTGCATGACCATTCACATCCCCAGGATGTTCGCTATTATCATTTATTCTTTCAATCCTTCATTGTTTCCCTCCTTTTTCCATAATCAGCTTGCATGACAACAGTGTGTAACACTGTTTTTAACCATTTTAACACTTTTATTGGATTAATTTACTTAAATTTAGAATACTATAATATTTTTACTTAAAGCTATGGTCTACGATTTGGAAGCACGGCACTTATTATTAACATCGTTAATATGACCGTTATGGTC
>JAQLOL010014871.1:0-10160 GCA_029783665.1 Naso thynnoides
GCCCGTCTCTTCCTTGTTACTGCACACACAGTCCAAAGAATGGGATCTATGTTCTTGTCTGGAACTCAGGAGGGAGGAAAATAACAAAAAGAGAAAAAAATGTTGGTGTGTCCTTTAAAACATACTGATGATTTTAATGTTAACCAAAGACCACAAGATTTTCAAACATGAACAGGTAGGTGAGAAATAATCTCATCTCACAGTCCATTCAGCAGCTCAGTGATCACATCTGTGGTGCTAGATTTACGTCGTATCTGACGAGCGGACAGAAGCTTATCCACGAGTGGAAAAGTTTCCTCCTGAGGGAGGATCTCTGCTCCACGAGCCCACGAGTGCAGCACTGTGAGCGCGAGGCAGTGACGAGAGACTCCCTCTACTTCTCACTGAGTTTTGAGTTTTAGGTTCATCTTGATTTATTTTGTATTCATCAAGTATTACTGTATAATACTTATACAAACCACGTGTGCTTTAATTAATAAAATGATAAAACCTTTCACTACAGCTCCTCAGTATCACATCTTCTGACAAATCACACTCAGTGTCAAACTTCATTATCTGTGGCTCTGCGGTACAAAAAAGTCAACAGTCAGACTTCATTCTGCACTGCACAATTAATCTGCCGAAAACTGAGGGAGAAAAACTGATTAAAAAAAGTAAAAAATCTAAATTATAATTATGAGGCAAGATCGAAATGCAGGTATGGAGCTTCCGTTGTGCTGATTATCTGTTTTTGTGAATTATGTCGGTGTGTTCATGAATCCTGACTCAGAAAATTATTATTATTTGTCTCGTTTCAGGGTGAGACGTGCATACTCAAATAACAGATTCAAGTCCAGTTTCTCGTACACTGTACGTTGGTGTGGACAGCCATACGTTGTTGTGCCGTGTGGTGTGTGTGTTTGTGTGTACTGCATGCCCACTCTAACTGATGTGTGTCCCTGTCAGCGTCCTCATAGCCTCGTCTGAGCCTCGGGGATGTAGATCTCGATGCTGTCGGCGCTCTCCGTGGCGGAGTTCTGCCGTACGGACGCAGCTCTCTTGGCAGCCATCAAGCGTTTTCTGGCCTCCTGCCGCTGTTTCTCTGAGCTCTCCAGCGAGCGGTCTCTGGCCAGGGGCGGGTGGTGGTGGGGGCCCTTGGGTGGCTTTTTTGGCACTGGAGGGGGGAGCCGCCTCTCCTAGTGGGAGAGGATGGTGGAGGGGGCAAGGGGAGAACATTTCAGGAAAAAGACAGACGTGTGTGTGTGCCTGTGTGTGTGTGTGTGTATTTCTATGATGCCACCTGTAGTGCAGCAGGCTTTGGCTTGTCTGTATGCTGATGAACCTGCATGTGACAATGTTTACTGTAAATAAAGAGGAGCTCAGATCAACTAGACTTTCTACACGGGTCTTTTTGGGCCGTCTTCTACATTTTGTGATAAACCGCATCACGCACTGTTTCCGTAATACCGCATCTACATCACTCTACTAACGTTATTTGGGATGTCGTTTTTCTACGCGCTCTTAAAGTCACACCCTTTTAAAATACTGTTTCCTGTTCCTAGCCCGTCTTTTCAATATGCTGCAGTGCTGTCCTGTGTTGTTTCAAGAGAGAGTCAAAGAAAAAAACAACTTTCATTCTGCTGCTTTTCTAGCAATGAGAAAGTCAAGAGGACATGGCTGCAGTTCATAAAGTACATTAAGAGAATGAAGAAGAAATGAAGAAAACATTTTAGCTTTTACGAGTGGGTGCTAAGGTTAGCTAGGTTAGCATCAGCTCACTCAAACCAAACTGACCCTTTGCTGATTTCCCCGATAGAGGTTTTTGTTTTGAGCAAGAGCACTGCTCATACTGCCGTCGACATCCAGTCAGGACGACTATATCCTTAAAATCTGTTTTATACTCAAAGGACGAGTGTGTGTGTCGACTGTTTTCAGACGAAAATTACATGAAAAAGTGTCATGCACCTATCAAAACTTGTAACGTTTCAGACCTCGTTTTGATTTGTCTCAAATACTGATTGGTTGGCTGGACAGAGCGTTCTATCGTTGCCACGGAGATGAGGGGGGTGTCACTAACACAAGGCTTTGAGGAGTGACTGGCGCCACACACTGTTGTGATGACCCAGATGATCCACAGCGCTACAGCTCCAGTGGGGTCACAGTGGGTGTTCTGGTGTTGGATGTAGGGCGTAGCATCAAACGTAGGAGGTCATCAGAATGATATTTAGACATCCTACGATAGAGAAAGTGCTGCTCCTTGTTGATCTCTGACATTTGATGAACCAACACACGGTCCCCTCGCTCCTCTCGCTCCTCTCGACTCCGGTTCATGGGGCGCACAGACCACAGTCTTCTCCTCCGTCGTCTCCTTCTCCTCTGGAGTAAAATTAAATATGAAATTTCTCCTTCCTCTACCAAGTCCAAAACTTGTCATTTTACTGCTGGTTCGGGCTGTGGGTCAATGGAGAAGCGTTGAGTTGGTTACCATGGAGACCACAGCGGCGTCCCACACTTCATTTTGTCGTCTGACACTTCTCTTGAGACACCTGCCGACACGTCTTTCAAGTATAAAACAGCCTTAATGCAGAACGCTATAAAAACTACGACTTTCGTGAGGGATGTTCACACAGGGTCAGTTTGACTCGAGCAAATGGCTGCTGAGGGTCACTCATTAACTTAGCCACGTCCTCTTAGCTTTTCATCGCTAGAAAAGTGTCCGAGTGAGAATTTGATTGTTTTTTTTTTCCCTCAGATCTGTTGAAAGAACACGAAAGAATTCTTATCGTTGTATATTCGCTCCTCTTCACACTGCTCTTTCACTATAAAGGTTTTCAAAGGATCATTCTGGTTTACTGGGTCTTGATTTCACAGTTTTGTCCATTATTTCTGTTAGTTATGGAAACATTGTTCCCAGCAGAGTAATGGCTCAGACATGCTGCTCCATCGGAGTGGGACGGTTGGAGACACAGGCCGTCAGATGATCAGCGAGGTTGTTAACACACCAACAGTTCGCTCAGGTGAACAAAAGCACAATGAGAGCCTCTGAAAGATTGTTAATGAGCCTTGTGCACAAAAAACACGATGAACATGGTGGAGAAAACTCTGATGCTTGTTTACAGTCATCCTTTACATAGATTTGTATATTTAAAAACTTTATGAATGACAAATTTATGGTCAATCTTTGATTTTTTTTCCTTATTAGTGTGACTCAACTGGCAGTTTGTAATTTGCCCGCGCATGTTCTCTGACTGACTGAAACTAACGTTTCCATCTTTTTTCTGCTGTTTCAACACATTTGGTTTCATTTGCCTTCTTATTCTCAGGTTTTCTGTTGTTTCGTAGTTGGAGTTTGTCTTTTTTTGCTGTGTGAATGGTGTGCTACATACTGTTAAATGTCTGTGTGGAGAAGGAACATTAGCTGTGACTGAGCAGCCGTACTGACACTGGCAATACAACACACACGAGAAAAAGACACACATGGTGAGACGGCTGCCGGAATCATGAGGAAGGAAGGAGGAAGGAAGCATGGAAAGATGGATGGGAAAAAAAGATATGATGGCTCTACGGAGGCCCTGAGGTGTCAAAACCCCTGCAGTGTTGTTGGCTTTGCAGTTATGCTGATTGATGCGTGGCTGTTTGCAAGCGGCGTCACTGTTAACACACACAAAAAAAAACACACAAGAAAGAAGAAGACAACGATGAAGGCAGATGAAATGCAGAGTCAGTTTTCACAATGATGCAAAGCCACAACACGCACTGCTGACGGAGAGCGAGAGAGCAGGAGGTCTGAAAAACATCAACACAAACACTTATAGTTATGCAGGAGCCACAGTATCTCCATCGCCATGGAGACCAAGTCAGACAACCACGCTGCTGTGCACCATGAGAGGAAAGCTGAGTGACTCTGCCAGACTAAAAATAAGACTTTCTTTGCTTCTGTCATGGCCATGCACGCTGGTTGGCAGTTTACACAGAGAAAACCTGTTTCAGCTCTAGTGCAACATGAATTTTCCCCAAGAACTCCATTAAAGTCAGCAAAAAGAAAAAGATTTTGGCACTAATAATGACTGCTGTCGCTCCTTTAACACTGGACATCCTCGCATTATGTGATGACAGCAGCGCACAGGTAGATCTCACGTCACACTGTGCCAGAGGGTGCAGTAAAATCTCAATGTGGGTTTTTATCTGTGTCAGACTGTGAACTCTGTTCAGTGGCATGAGAGTCTGGTCAACAGGCATCAATGATGAAAATAAAACAGAGGATCCACTCGTCCATCGTCACGGCTCTCAGGTTTTTGAAGAAACAGCAAACAGCAGCTGGCACCGCTTTGTTGTACAGTGAAAGTTTGGGTGAGTATCAACTCCGTGTGCTCTGATATTTGAAGCTGTGTTCGCCTTTTTCACACGGGTCACCATCGTTATTCCAAAACGAGGCTCGTTAGGCGGGTGCAGCAGAGACGTTTCATAGCAGTGCGAAAACGCCAGAGGCATCATTTCGTCAACTTTTAGAAGTGAGTGGAAAACGGTGGAATGTCCGACCCTGACAGGACGCCTCCTCTTGTAAGAGTTCAGGGACACGGCAGCAGGTGAAGTGGTGCCCCTTGCACTGTTGCACTGCTATGAAACGTCTCCGCCCAGCTGAGCCTTGTTTGGGAATGATGATGGTGACCGGTGTCAAAAAAGCAAAATCTGATTTGACGGTTTGTTTGTTGTGACATGTGGCAGCAATATGATAAGACACTTCATCAGCTGTATGTGGTCTTAAAAGCTCAAATTAGTTTAAGTGAGCAATAAAATTTACCATCAAAAAGCTCCCTGACCTTCTCGGTTGCTAACTTTAGTCTAAAGCCCTTTTCAGACATGTTGTATGTAACGCTGCTGGATTCAAGTCTCTGAGTCTGAGTGGCAGCGTTTTGTCTCGCAAACAAAGGTGATACGACTTCAGACGTGACAGAGAGAGATGACTGAAATGGAAGAAATCTCATATTTTTATGCAGACTGTGCCCAGCGGATCTGTAAAACGCTCTGAATGTCAACCATTGACAAAGGACATGATTGATTGTAAACCCATCTAAAACTGAAAACAGTGAACTGTGAGTGTTAACACGTCCATTTGAATCAGGTGTTTGTGTTTGTTTCTGCTGTCAGAATCTTTACTGAAACAGAAGGTCAGTGTATGAAAAAGTCTCATGATCCAAACATGTCAAGATTTTTGGTAAATCTGTTTCCATGCACTGAGGCTACATTCACTCTACTCCGTTTTGAATTAAAGACGCATCAGTGTTGCTGCGTTTCAGCCTGGCAGAGTCTCAGCAGGCCAAAGACGGAGCAGTCTGGAGACGCTCATGTCCCCGTTTTATTTTTTAAAAAAAACTGCAGCGCTGTTTCTCCCTGTGGACGGCAGAGATGGATGCAGACACCCGTGTTCTCTCTCTGAGTGGCCATGACGTGTCGTCTCTGGTTGGTCACGCCCACGTAATGAGACTATTTCCTACATTAGTCTGCGTGTGTCTGTGAGCCTCGGCCACCCGGCCTCATTTCAACATGGATGATAAATTACAGGGGTCGCAGCTGCTGTGTTGTTAAACTCTGCGTTTTATCATCGTGTCACTACTGCTTACATGCACAGAAGGAAAGATATTATTCAGCGAGCTGTGGCAGGTCCCACGTTCAGCAGCACAGTCAGCCCTACGTCGACTGGTCAAACTTTAGTAAAGAAGTTAGAAACGAGGGAAGACTACGGGAAAAAAATAAACAAACCAAAAAAAAGCGTTTGAATGATCCTGAAAAGTTGTGTCTGTCATCAGCCGAGTCTGTAAGGCTGCCATCACCTTCCTGGAGCCAGACCGACGTTACATCGAAACACGGCGCACAGAGCCTGAGGTGACGGAGTTCATCATCGGTGAGTTCTGTCGCAGGGCCTGAGAGTTACTGACTGCACACACATCCAGGTTCAACAGCAACGATAACTTTTACAGCACAAGTCAGCTTTCACACATTCACACACACTTTCACACACTAACGGCAGGTGACTTCTCTACAGAGAGCCAACCTGCTCATCAGGAATTCACACACACACACACACACACACACACACACACACACACACACGCACACACGCCAATGGGGCAGTCATTGAGAGAAGTTTGGGGTTCAGTATCTTGCCCAAGGACACTTCGACATGTAGGCTGGGGATTGAACCACCAACCCTCTGATTGCTGGATGACCCGCTCAGGCTGTGGTTACAAGTGTTTCATGGTCGTTGGTCATGTGGTCTGCGTTGTAAGGCAGATCGTACGGATGAAGATCAAAGCTGCAGCGGTGCTTAAAACTGGCATATGAACGAGGATCATCTGTGTTTTCAGACCCAGTAAGGTGGATTTATCTACAGTCCCTTTTTCTTTTCAAATGTTGAAGCAACCGTTTCCCTCCAGCATGAACTGAATGGAAACAAACTTACGGATGGATCTGAAAATGTGCTTTGATGTTGAAGCCTTACTTAGCGACCGTGGTGGATGTAACGGATGTTTGTCCCTGCTTCTCACACTGAAGCCACAGAAACATTTTCATGCTGTTGGGATTAAATTCAGCTGCCTGTTTTATAACATGACTGCACACACGGTCATTAAGTCAGGCCTCTTGCTTAATGACTACTGTGTCACATGCTGAGTAAGTGATCTGAAGTGACTGACGCAGGGCTTGTTAAGACAAATGACATCAGATCAACGTAAAGGGAGCCTGAATGTCTGAAAGGGGCTTTAGACGCTCAAACATCTGACATCTCTGTGTGCTTTTACAGAAGCTACTGGCACACAGGTAAAATGTCGTCACTGAATCTGTACCAGATTACCCAAAATACAAAAAAACTCCTTCAGATCATCAGATTTGATAACTCGTGTTCAGTCTAATTCAATTTCAAGCAATCACTGTAAATCTCAATGAAAATAAAATGATAAGTTTCAGTTCAATGAATTCAGGCTCTCACGTCATATTTGCTCTTTCAGAAATCTGTTAAATAAAAATGAGATTGTTGTTCAGTGTGTCAGATAACGACAACATCTGTGTTTCCGTTGGGTGTTTATCTTATGTGAGCAGCAGTTTGAGGAGAAGCCGATTGTTCAGTTTTTCAGGAAATTAGAACTGGAACAACCTTTGCTGTAACGTTCTCCTCTGGACGTGGTCAGTGAAAGTCACTGGTTGGCCAATGAAAACTCTCACATAACAGCCACAGAGAAGCACATTAAACCGCTGCGTCGACGTGATGCAATCGCTCCGGTTAACCGCATGCTGTAATGAGGCAGCGCACCGGAAGCTGGCGTGTGTACCTTTCTCTCGGGGGGGTCCAAGGGTCTCCAGTTGTTGGCTCTGAGCTGGTGAAGCTCATCGAACTTCAGGCTTACGTTCTCGATGGACAGCTGGAGCATATCCCAGAAACCAGCCAGGTCTGAGGCCACAGGGCGAGGGTGAGCGTTGGGGTTCTACAACAGGAGAAACAGAGGAAGAGGTGGCGGGGGGGGGGTTACATGATGGGTGACAGTCGGTGAAGCACATAGTTTCACATGTAAGATCATCTTCCACTTTCTTTGTAAAGCAGCTCAAAACCTGTCACAGAAAATACAGAATAAGAAATTAAAAAATGAGGAATATATGTAGAATCACCAGACCAGTCCTTCCTCACCCAGTCTGCTGTTCATTCTGACACTGGGCTGTCATATCTTTATTTGACTTAAGAGCTTCCACCGGGAATTTCAGCCTACATGAAGTAACTGATCGAACGGTCGCGGAAATTAAAGTTTATACGACAATTTAGTCCGGTAACATGAATTTCTCATCCCAGCATCGTTATTTCACAAACTGGGTGTGTCCAGCTGACACGCTTAAAAAAGTGTAACACAGCTCATTCCATTATGACAGTTTAAAAAAAAAAAAAGTTGAACTGGGATTGGTTTCTCACACGCTGAAGACAAAAACACCGAAAGTTTGCACTCTCAGAATTGTGAACTCTTTAAACCTAAAAGATACAGTACAGTCCTGCTGCAAAGGAAAAGAGTGATTGAAACACTGACAGCCAATCAGAATCACTGTACATATGATGACACATTGTTTCCCATTTGTGCCACTAGAGGGAGTAAGGCTGGGTGACATGGGCTGAAAACTATACTGGCACCTTCAGAAAATATGAACACAATCCCAATTTTCTAACAATAACCATTATGAATTCAGGAAGAACGGACTAAGTTGGTAAAGGAAAGTCTTAAAACAAGTGGAACTGTGTGATTCTTTGAGAAAATTACATCCTTTATCGGTAATGCAGCCTTTTAAATCAAGAAAAACACAATTTATCATGATATAACAATATCCAGTATCTAAGACGATATGTAATCTCAAATCTCGATAACGATATAATATCTCTATGTTGTCCAGCCCTGAGAGGGACTTTACCCTCAGGATCAGTACACGTGGCTGCAGCGCCTTTCCAACAAACAGTCTGCCTTTGTCTTCTAGCATTGATAAAAATATGGAGAGAGTTTTAGTATTTCATGTTTAGAAGCTAAGCACTGAGTTTTATAAACACACAAAGGTAAAGAGGAAATTAAAGAATATAAATGAGGTGAGGTTAAGGTCAAAGAAACTAAATCAAAAAAAGAAGTGGCAATGAAAGACATGATTGGACGAGCAAGCAGGAGATAAATTAATGGGAACAGGACACCAGAAGTAGCCGAGTACTTAGTTTGTAAAACAGATCTGAGGTTTTTTTAAAGTCTAGTGCATGTAAATGAAAGGCGTAACATTACAGAGAAGCACTGGCTGCGTGCTGTCTGTGTTCCAGACTCACCAGGTTCTCCTCACACAGCTCTCTGAACTGCTGAAACTTCTGGGAGATCAGAAGCTGAGCACTTCCCACAGCACTCCTCATCTTCCCGAGGACTACAAGAGCACACAGAGTTTAGACAGAGACAAACCTGCAGTTCATCCATTCAGACCTGCACACACTGTTAGAACACGTTCTACTGTACGGCTGAATCTCCACCAGCTGGCAGAACAAACTACGGTTCCTGTCGGTGCTGCAAATAGTTCTGTTTGACCTAATACAACACCATTGCTAGGCAACCGACAACAGTTCAGGTGACATTTTTCTTTTCTTTTTTTTTTTTTACCTTCAGGAGCTGTTTTTAGGAGCCAAGGAACCATTTCAGACACTGAGGCACTTTCTCTAAATTTGGAAAGACTTACTCCTGCATAAAAATGTTCTGATGGCTGCGACTGTGCAACACATCACTGCCGGGTCATACTCATTTTTAATGGTCACTCTCCATCATTTCTAAAATAAAATCAGAAAAGATCAAACAAGACCAAATGCAAATGTATTTATTGTTTGACTTTACTTTCCTCTCTCTCTTCTCACTTTCTTCTTCTTCTACTCCTTAGTGTCACACATTCAGACCTCTGAAATTCACTTTCAGATTTAAAGCAACACTATGTAACTTTGATCATGACCCGGCTTCACCTCCTGGCTTTGAAAACTAAACTTAACGATGCACATTAATACGTCGCACAAAACAGCAGTTTTAGTAAGATCGGGTCATATTCTACAGAGAAAATGTCCTCTGGTTTCCCTCGGATGTTCTCCGACTGCTCTGCCTCAGCTCTGTGATTCACGGAGGTTCCTGAAGGCAGCATGTCGGCTGCCTGCAGACTGAAGCTGCAGCTGCAGCAGCAGGTCGTTGTTGGGGACAGCTCGGCTAAAATAAAAGGCTGCAGACAGACGGAGCAGTCGGAGGACATCAGAGGGAAACCAGAGGACATTTCCTCTGCAGAGTATGACCCAGTTTTGCTAAAATGACTTGTCTGTGTAACGTATGAACGTGCATTATTCAGTTTTATACCACGGTCTCTGTGAATACTCTTTTCTGATTGGCTGACAGCTGTGCGGCAAAACTTTTTGACGCACAGAGTTTCAAATACACCTGCTACCCAACTTGTAACCATAGCAACATGTAAACTCACTCCTTAGTATGTATATCTCGGTATGTATCCTCTGTGCACAATTATGCTGCAGGCACATCAAACAGAAATCTTCCTGATGAAACTTGAGCTACATCTGTCTGAAAATATTTATTTGAAAGGCTAAAGGCTGACCTCTGTTTCCTTCCAGGAGTTTATCAAGCCTACAGCTTCTC
>JAQLOL010014872.1:0-10160 GCA_029783665.1 Naso thynnoides
ATAGATTAACACAATTACAGAAACACAAAGCAAAAATGAACAAAAAATAAATCTATACACATATATACAAATATACAAACAGGACCATGCTGGTGCATGCAGATGTAGAGGGGAACAGGCGGCCTGTAGGAAGCAAGACAAGTGTTTCATTAAGGCCTAAAGGCCGTTCTGAGGCCGTTTTTAAAAGATAGATCCATCTATTTTCACACTGAGGGAGTTTTGTTTCAACATCTGTGTGTCCACGACCAGGGTTAACTCAGAATCTGAGTGCAGTCGCTGGATGTTCAGCTTCCTGGAAACGTCTCGCTACAGGGGATTTAGGATCACCTCTGTGGACTGAGCCTCTGTGTTAATTGATTCTGGTTCTGAGTTGGCGGTTGGTTTTGCCTATAATTGTAATATAACCGCAAGGACATGAAAGAAGATAAACGACATTGGTAGAACGACAAGTAATGAATTTCTGTATTTTGTATCGTTTTTTGGTGGTATGACTAACAAAGGTATTAGCTTTCTTGTTGTTTTGGCAGGAGGTGCAGTGACGACGAGGACAGAAGCCACTGGGGCCGACCATACTGCCTCCTTGTCCAGCATGAAAAGCATCTGCATGCACCAGCATGTCACGGATGTTGCGGCCCCTGGAATGAACAAAAAGAGGTAAATTAGAAAACAAGCTTCTGCCCGAATCATGAGCGGATAAAATGTGCCAGTGTCTGGTTATGATATCCTTGATTAATGAAACACTTAAGGCCGCCCGTTCCCCTCTACACCTGCATGCACCAGCATGGTCCTGTTTGTATATTTGTATATATGTGTATAGATTTATTTATTGTTCATTTTTGCTTTGTGTTTCTGTAATTGTGTTAATCTATGTGATTGAGAACTGCACAGTTTATATTATGAGGACTGACCTGATTTTGGCTTGTCATGCTTGTGAGTTGGTCTCATCCCATGAAGTCACTTCAGCTGGTTGGTCGGTCACACCTGGTGGGGAACCTGCCCGTCTGTATCTGTGCTGTGAAACATTTGTGCCAGTAGCACTGATGATAGTCTAAGGACTGAAACATTCGCTGCTGCGGCTGCTGCTGTTTTTATTCACCCTTTTTTGAGCACTGTGCACATTTTTGTCACTGCACCATGTCTTAATAAAAGTTAGACTTTCTTGCATTGATCTCAGCCTGTGGACTTGTTTTGTGTGTCTGTTTTAGCCCATTTTTTGGTGTGCAGGTATCTGCACTGCGGTCCTCCTTACACATAAGATACAATGATTATAAACCCACAGTGACTGAAGCTTACAGTCACTTTCATGTTTTTTTAATACCTGCACAGCCCATATCACCCAGGTGTGCTGGCAGCGTGAGTCTTAGCAGCATGCCAGTGAAATTACCAGAAGGAAACAAAGAGTGGAAGAGGAAACATAATCAGAAAGTGTTTCTGAAGTTGGATAGCCCACAGGTAGAAACCAGGGATGAGCATTTCCAGTGATTTCAATATTCAAGTACTCTCATTACCTTATGAACGAGTATTTGAAAAAAATTATAAATATATTCATATATATGTAAAAAAAAATTTAACTGTAAAAAATACAGGAGGTCTGCCTGACTGAGCACACAAGTGGAACCAATGTTATGTTAGTAAAAAGTGGGCTACAGCTGGAAGAGAACATTATTATTATACCTCCACTTTTACATATAAACAAGCCAACAATGGAAACCAAGTAACTTCTCAGATGTATTTTTTTGAACAAATGTAACTTTGTAGGTCACCGTTTGTGTTCACCAATCACAGCGCTCTATGTGTTTAGAGAGTTGTTGGGCGGGCTTAACACAATGACGACAGGCCTGCGATGATGAACAACATGGCGTTGGCGAAGGAAAGCAGTCGTTTGAATCGGCGTTGGCATCAACTTTGGCAGAATTAGACTTGTTCTCTTCTTTGAAAGTTGAGCAAGAAAATGCACTCAAGTCATTTCTTTTGAAGAAAGATGTATTTGCTCTTTTGCCGACGGGATACGTTAAAAGTTTAATTTACCAGCTTGCTCCGCTGGTAGGGTTAGGTTACTGCTCTGATTGGTCGTAGCACTACCCTATCACGTGCAGAGGCAGTTTGAAAGACAGCGCTGATCCCGCCCCTTGGATTGAGCGGAGGTCTATCAATATTGCCAGACTCTCCATTTTAATGCTATAGTATGGCTTGCCAGGCTAACAGCATTCTACTTACTGAAGAGAAAAAAAATAGGCGTGCAAAATGGATGGCTTTGAGGAGTGACTGGCGTTACACACTGACGACCCAGTTGTCAGGACCCGTAGCACCTCAGCTGGTCTCTGTAAAACTCCAGCGGGATCGCTGTGGGTGTTTTGGTGTTGGATATAGTGTGTAATCCAATGTAGGAGGTCATCAAAACGATAATAACTCAAAAATACCGAACGTGCTGCTCCTTGTCCGTCTCTCTCATTTGATTAACCAACACATATTCCCCTTGCTCCTCTCTATTCCAGTGCACAGACTGCAGTCTCTTCCTCCGTCATCTCCGTCTCCTGCTGAGCAAAATTTAATCTAAAATCTCTTCTTCCTCTGCAAAATCCAATTTTTTGAGAGAAACTTGACACTTAACTGCTGGTTTGGGCTGTGGGCCTATGGAGAAGTCCAGTTGGTTACCATGGAGAGCTTGCACCACAGACAGCGTAAACACTTCATTTAAGCATAAATGCATTTGAGTTGTCCGACACACCTGCGGACGCTTGTCTTTCAAGTATAAAACAGCCTTTAGGCTTCAGAGGAGATGTTTACTACAAGAAACTCGGAAATAACAGACCACAGACCAAGAGCTGAGTTTCAAATTCTAGGTTATTTATGTAAAATAGTGGTGGACGTGTAGATCTCTATTACTTGTAACAAGTGACAAATTTCAAAAACCACAGGAATCTCATACTGAAACTGAAAATAAAAAAAACAAAGATTGACACATCTAATCTGTTAAGAGTAAAGTTACTTCTGTTCACACGTGCTTTAGGTTTAGGTGGGGCATCGGGTGGGCTAAGAAACGATCAATGAGCATCGGGCGCGACCAGTTGATCATTTCATTTCCTATAGCGTGTCAAAATGGACGACAACCGATGCAGCATCTAGGACGCCTCACAACAGAAAGACTACCATGTTTGTTTTTTTGTTTACCCCCCATGATGGCTCGTCAGTATTAGTCAGTGGCGAGTGCTTCCTTGCTGGTGACGTCATGCATGTTGTGAACTGCAAACGATGATTGATCGGGAAGCAACATGTCGTCTGTCACAGTGTTGCCAACTCCTCAGAGAGTGAAGTAGCTATTGGCTGTCCTAAAAGTCGCTAGAGGTCGCTAAATGACGTCATCAACTAATTTGCATAATAAGTAATTTGCATGTAATGGACGTTTTATTGGAGAAAAAGTGACAAAAATTGAGTGAAAAATAACCTAAATATATTCAATCCTACAAATGAACTTTTTTCTGTTGAGTCTTGTTTCATTTTATGTCACATTTTAATCAAAACAGTTGATAGTGAAAAAATGAACCAGAAAGAGAAAGCAGAATTGAACTGCTTTGAATTTCGCAGTTGAAATATCTCACTTTTCAAAATAAAATCATGACTTTCATATTTTTTATAGACCCACATTATATAACCCAGCAATGTAAAATGTCAGAATATCAAAGTTAATCAAAAGACTGAGTTATGTGGGGTGGAATTGTTAGCTCTACGTCCAACCCTCCTCCTTCATCCAGTGATTTTAGTGTGACAATGAAGAAGCATTTACATTCGTGGTGATGTGGATGGAGACCGCAGACCGCTGTGCTGCTCCGCAGTAAGACTGACCGCCAGGGTGCTTTGAGAGTGGGGGAGGGGCTCGCAGCAGCCCCTGCTGCTCTCTAAGGACATGAACTGTGGAAGGTGTAAGTCATATGCTCTCATGTCACTGTGTTGCTGAAAGTCTCCAAAAGACCAGAAAAAAGGAACTAGTTTTGTCACTAGTCGCGTTTTACAATTAAGTTGGCGGTCTGGAATGTTGCCAGATTTGGCAACAAAGTAGCCAAGTTGGCAACACTGGTCTGTCATGTCTCTCAGCAAGAAGTTATGACTCTTTAATCGCCTAATCTGACACAGAGAACATTTTAACAGATAAAAATATCTCGTCTGACTTCGGTATTAGACATCGACTGCTGGCTTAAAAATAAGCTGAAACTTGGAATGCTGACTCAGTGTTTTCTGCTTTTGATGACAGACTCAGTGCTGTAATGTCCTTTGTATACGTAGTGTTGGTGCTTACTTTTTTGTGTTTTTATCCAAATGAATGGTGACTCTTTAACTGTACGGGAACCAAAGGTGTCACACTAACAGAGGTCACTGTGTAATCCAACATTTCAAAAAAACAGAATCCCTGCTAAGTTGCAGGTTTTGGATGAGAAACATTTGGACATATAATTGCACTTAGCCTGTCGGAAAAAGCTTTTTCCAGGCTTCTATTTGGAAAAATGGCTTTAGCTTTAGGAATATATTTTGACCTGTTAGTTTGGTTTTGCAAATCACAGACTGACTGTTACACTGATGACAAGTTACAACATTAATGAAAAGATCCCCACAGAGTCAGTTTTGTTTAAAAGTAGGATCCTGTTTGTTCAACCAGAAAAAGCTGCTTTGTTGCCTTGGTCATGTAAACCGCACTTGATTTTGATTTTTTTTTTTTTTTTTAAAATCATCGTTAAAAACCCGCTTCAGAACAACTACCTTTAAATTTTTTCACTATTGGAATAATCACAAACTTATACAACACTCATCCCATCGCTCACTTCTCTCACAGAAAGTTTAACATCTCACTTCGCTCCAGCACGAGGCGATAAAAGTCTAAAGGTTTTTTGCAAGTACAAGTCGCTTACAAAATGAAACAGCAGAGCCGAGTTTTAAACATAACCAAATTCTCCTTTTTAAAAAGCCGATTACATTTTTTCCAATTGAACTTTTTTTTTAAAGTGACTACGAGGAACTTTGTTTTTGTTGATTCTAGCGCCCCCTTTGGACAAAAGTGGTAGTGACACAAGCGCCTACTGTTGTAAAGATCTTTGCTAGCACGTGCCAGGCAGGCAGAACTCAGCATAACAGCGGCAAAACGCGCATTTGTTTTGGAAACGAGTAAAAGAGAGACGGCAGGATGGATCACAGTGAGGTAATGTGTTTATATGTGACTGAGAAATAAGTTATAATCCAGTTGTATGGCAGTAATGTCCCCCTGTGACCTGTTACTTCTGTTTTCTGTTGGCTAACGTTACACAGACATTTGCATTAACGTTACATGCTAAGGTGCAAACTAACAGCTGTAGGTGGAGAATAATAACGTTACTGTCATTGCACAGAACAACAGAATGAAAAAAAATTCATCTTAGTTCGTGGGAATGCGGATCGATCATGGGCATCAATAGTAACTAAAAATGAATGGTAAAAAAAAAAAGCAAGTCTGTTCCCTGAATGTCTCGTCGGCTGGTACAGGAGATTTACAATTATCAGGGGAATCATGAGACTGTTTCATAAATACTTTAAAGTCCCTCATAGTCACTTTTAGTTAAGGATACATACACATTTTGTTCAACAAGATAATCTTCACAAATAAACACCACTGTTGTTTTTTTTGAAGTGTGAAATGTGTAAAATGTAGTCGCCAGCTGTAAAAAGCCTACAATAGGCTGTACACAAATTATATAATAACAGCAATTAATGTTATTTTACTGTTAGGCTAAATGAATTATGCGTCAGGAGTTCCAAAATTTTTCAGCCCGTGACCCCCAGGACAATGCTGCCAGAGAATGGGGACCCCCGCCCACTCTGCAGGCGGCGTATAAGTTTGTGCACAGCTGTGCACATGTGCTATTAGGCCAACACGGGCATTAACATAATACAAAAGAACAACGGCCTAACAGCCATAATATTACTTTAAGATAATTAAAGAAAGAATGTAAGAAATAATATAACCAGAATTTATACAATAATCGGTTGAATATCCAATTTTAAATTATTAAAAAAATGTATTTGTTTTTTGGATGGCATGTCGTAACTTCCCCCCCCGTGTCTCGCGGCCCTCCTAGGGGGTCCCAGTGCCCACTTTGGGAACCACTGTGATGCACAAACTCAAATGGTACTCAGTTCATGCATCGCGCTGTAAAAGCCTTCTGATGCCCTCTTTTAAAAGAGACATGGCCGATGAGGAAACACACTTCCTGTTTAAAGGCTCGCTGTGCTTTGCTTTCCAGCCAGGCACAGTGTAGGGAAACAAACACAGACTGACAGGTGGTGGAAGTTGCTATTGATAAGGTGTCAGGTTACATAGACCTGTGTTGACAGCTTTCATTTCTGTCACGTTAAAACCACAAATCATGTCTATTGATGTCACGTCTTCCTACATTTGTAGAGACTGATTGATGCTGTGTTGCAAACAATTCCCCTAATTACGCTCTGTAAATGGAGGTGGCATGGTGCAAGTGTGGTAACCACAGAGCTGGTCTGTTAATCTTTTCAGTCAACGAGGAACAAAAGATCTCACACTGTGCTGTTTCATAAACACCACATTACAACAGGATTGTTCCCCTGCTATTAGCATGCAGATTCTTCTTGCCAAATGTGTGATCACATTTCTCAGCCCACAAGAGCCTGATGTGCAGCAAATCCTCACAAAAAAAAAAAAAAAAAAAACATGGATGGCAAGATTTTCTTACTGTGTCAGATCATAACAGTTCAACGATTTCTTTAATAATGCTGCCCCTTGGCATAATGTATATAGCTAAAATGCCCAAATGTTTACTGCCAGTGATAGTTAGAATTTTCCAACATGAGAGAAAATTTATACATGGAGCTGGGGATATTCCATGAAGCAGAATTTAGGAAAGACTCAGAATGATACGCACACAGACACCACAGAGACAGACAGAGTGAAACTGCATATCTCTTTAGGTATAAGTCTATTATTTAATTGCGAAAGTTTAAAAAAAAAACTGTGCCGATGGACAAACTCTGTTTATTTTGTCACAAGGAGTCACAAGTAGCGGACAGTATACCTCTACATGTTGCTCCTGAGAGTCCTCGGGAATAATTTTTTGAGGATAATTGCATTTAAATTCAAATTTTTACATTACAATTACATTTTTACTTTTACACTAAATTTTTTGTCACATTTGTTCTGGTGTTTTTGAGATGAAATAGTGATAAATCAGTAAGTAGCCTAGATCAAGACTTAGTAGTGGGGTTCACACACACTCCTCACCCAAAATTGTTATGTTAGTATCAAGTTGGCCTGCTCCACTATTTTAGGCATTATTAAGACTACTAATAATATAGTCACACAGTCTAGTGATCTGAATTTTTGTTTCTAAATAGCCTAAATTGACAGGTGAAGGTAACTTTATTAGTGCAGCATGAAAACATTTCAAAGTCTTTTATAGGAGACAGAATAGCAAAATATTAGTAATTTATATTTACAAGTAACATGTAACAATTGCAGACTTGTACAATGTACGTGTTTAACCTGCCTTTTTTTCTTTTCCTTTTTTTTTTTGCCATGCTGTCTTGTTCACCTTGGCAGCAGTTTGTCTTTTTTTGTGAATATGTCTTTATATTCATAAAGCTCCATTAGGAGCGCTTTGTTTGCTGCTGAGAAGAGCGACGCTCTCATTTTCTCATCTCTTTGGGTCATTTTATCGTCTCTCATCAATCATTTATTTATTTATTTATAAGAATATGGACAGTGCATATTAATGAACATGTGCATGTAAATATGCCAGATTATAGCCGACAGCTAATTTTCATCTATTGTCCCTTGGTAGTTTGATGGTACAACACAGTTAAAGAAAAGGTCAGTCATACCAAAATAGACAATACAATACAATATGAAACAATACAATGAAGGATAGTACAAAACAATTAAAAGATAACAAGTAATAGAAGCGGGAGAAGGAGCAACAAGTTTTAAAGTGCTTTAAGTCACAGTCATAGAGTAGTACTCGATTGGAGCGGGGGAGGGGACTGTTGGGGGTATGCAGATGGAGAGAAAAATGCGGCAATGCAAAGTCTAGTACAAAATTATCGACTGTGTTGCTGACGATGGATGTAGATGGGTGGATGAGGAGGGTTGAGTAGGAATGATAAGGTGGCTAGTGCTAAGGTGCTTGTGTTAAAGTGCTAGAGTGTCCGTGTTGTTGCACATAATTTGTAAAGTAAAGTGCTATAATATATTGCAATTTAAAAATGATTGCAGGTCTGATTAGACTTCAGCCAACTTTTTAGATGACTGCTGAAGGTGGTGAAAGTGGCGCACTCCCTTATAGTAGTTGTTAGGCTGTTCCAGATTTTGCTGCCCTTGACTGACAGAACATTTTGTGAGAAAATGGTGCACCTGAAGCAGTGGTGTTACCGGAATGCCAGGTGTGGGTGGGCATTAGTTTTACCTGGGGGGGCAAAATAAAAAAAATATTGCAATGCTCAACCAGCTCAAAATCCAGCATAGGCCTACTGCACCTTAAAACATGTTTTGCTTTTGTTTTCCTTGGGTGGGCAGAGCGTGTCCGTGGGTGGGCGGCCTTGTGACTCAACAGTGCTCATTGAATAGTTCACTCTACATGACAAGTGAATCCACGAATCACCACACATACATACACAGTAATAGATGAATGGGATATCACATGCGGTGCCCAGACTGCCGTCAACATTATATCCAGTTTTCCTTGGGTGGGCAGAGCGTGTCCGTGGGTGGGCACTGCCCACCCCTGCCCCCACCCGGTAACGCCCTGAAGGATGTTTCACAGTCTCCTCTTGTAGTGGCTCTTGTGGTGGTTGAAAAGGAGGACTTGGTGGTTGACAGCATCAACAGTCCTCTTTAAGTCCAGAAAGTTGGCCCCAACACAAGCAGCTTTATCAAGAGAATTTTTTTACTTTCTCCAGAAACATGCTGATGGCTTGAGTGGTCCGGATACAAAACTGCATCAGATGTAGAGGGGAGTTCCCAACGTTCAGATGTTTGATTAGGTGTTTTGTAAACTATTTCTCTTAAACCTTTGAGATAACTGGAAGGATGCTGATTGAATTTCAATTGGTCACGTCTGTCTGATCTCCAGATTTGTGGATGGGGTTGACCAAGGCTAACTTCCAAGCTGACGGCACAGTTGATTGTTTAACTGATAGATTTACCAAATATGTGATGGGACATACCAGAGTGTCCTAATATGATTTCAGAAAATTTGTGTTAAATGCATTTTCATCCGTAGCTTTGGAACCATTAAAAGTGTCAATAGAGTTGGCTACTTCAACCTCTGTTATTTCTTCAATGTTGAAAGCAGGTTGTGAGTAATTTGTGGAGGGATCATAGGAATACTCTTCAAGGCTTATCATCTACCCCACAGTCGTGCACAAAGCCAGGCTATGCCAGAATGGCCAACCTGGCTTTGTCAGGTGAGCTTGGCTTTCTGTAGCTACATTGATGGAATACCCCCTAACTTGGAACAATCTTTATCATCTCTGTAGTGTGACTATAGTATTTGTCTTACAGGAAACTGAGAAAAAAATCTGTAGGCACACGCACATCGATTGTCCAGGTGCAAAAATTTATTTTCTTTTTATTTAATCACTGCATTACAAGCACACAATTTTTTGAGCCCAGCTGGGCTCTTCATCGGGTACTACAATCAACTAGTTCAGTGGTGGTTATCAACCAAATCATGTGGAGTCCTGCCTGCAAGAAAGAGAATATCTGATTTCATGAAGGCATGAAAACAAGAAAACAAAAAAACATTTGAGAACAAAACAATATTTAAAATTCTGAATGAGGGCTACAAATGAAAGTATACATACTAGACTACTTGAATAAAAACAGAAGTGTTCAGATATGATATCAATGAGTGAAGTCTTCCAACAAAAACATTTAATGGATTACTTAATGGGGATGAAAGCACTCAAAAGAAATTTTTTTTTCTGGAATGAAGACTATAGACAAAAATAATAAACTACTAAAAGGAGACAAATTTCTCAAATAAATAATATTGATAAATGATTAGACAAAAATTTACATGTAATTGATTACTTAAAGGAGGCAAAAGTTCGTGAATAATTCTAATTTTGAATAAAGACTGTAGACAAAAAAGATATAAGTGACCAGATCG
>JAQLOL010014873.1:0-10159 GCA_029783665.1 Naso thynnoides
TATCAGCACATAGGTGGCACACAAAAAAAGAGGGGGGTACAGAAGTGCCAAAACAATTAACATATTCACATTATTTTTCCCCAGTATGAAAAAGTCACACACAAAAAAGAAATGTATAGTTGGAGCAAATAGTTAATTTACAGGTGCAATAACCCATCTTTTTTTTTTCTTTTTCAGACACCCACACACCCCCACACTCCCACACATCACAACAAAAACAACAACAACAACAAAATAAATAAAAAAATTTTAAAAAGAGAAAAAATATAGGTTCACTGGCAGATAGATAGATAGATATCCCGTCACGTCACATGGCCATTTTTTTAAAGAGCTAATGCCATATGTAATACACTCAGACCTCCAGGACTTTTAAAAGATCCCAGAGTTTTTATTTACAACCACAAAACGAGGGGATTGTTATCAGTAAACATCCGGTCTGCAGATCCAGACCTGCAGCATCTAAATCCTCGTGTTGTCAGTGAGGTTTTAGTGTAAGAATGAGAGCATTGTGCTGATGTAAGGCTGCTGCTCGGCGTGCAGTAAATAGTAAGTAAACAGAAAAATGGTCACCACATTAAAGCGCTGTGTTGTGTCAGCTCCCAGAGGACGAGCAAGCTGTAAACATAAACCTGCAGAAAGAGGAGAGGTAAGAGGTTTAAAAGCAGCCGCCTTGTCCGGCTTCAGGGCTGTGATTGTGTCTTTATGGGATCAGAGTGAAGAAACGTCCGCTCAAACGGCCACCGCACCACACTGTGGACTCTTTGTAGTGAAAGTGAGGATGAAAGCTGTTGGCATTCAGTGCAGAGAGAAGAGGATCTGCAGCAGGATGCAGCTCTGTACCTTTTGATCATTTCTTCTTCATGTGTGGGTGTTTAAACCTCTATCAGGCTCTGGGCTCTTCTTCCTCTGCTGCTGTTAACTCTGTCAGGCCAACAACTGCTTTACTTCTTCAAAAAGCAGCCGTGTTTGACTCCTGCGTTTCCTTTTTCATGTGAGCATCACAGTTTGCTTCAATGCAGGATTATCATCAAGTAAATCAGGTAAGTGTCCCACAGCCCCCGACGTGAAATGACCTCAAAAAGCTCAAGAGAATGGCTTTGTCCCAAAGAAGCTCAAAATGAAGTTTACAGTCCGGATTTTAAAGCATTTTCCTGTCCGAGTGCAGGGATGAGGAGTCAGCATGAGCAATCAACTTCACAAACTTTTATTTGGGAGCATTTCTAGCTTCATTTTTAAAAGGAGACAGGAGAGGAGTTTGTAAATGAGACTAATGAACATGAAATCCTTAACATTGTAATGAAATATAGAAACAAAATCTCCTTAGACAGTGAAGGGTTTAATATGGTCATTAAAAAAACAACTGACTGCATACCCAAACCATTACCTCATATCTTTAACAAATCCCTGCAAATGGGTGTCTTCCTAGATAGAATGAAAATCTCCAAAGTTATACCTCTTTTTAAAAATGGTGATGCACACCAATTTACAAATTACAGACCCATATCCCTACCTATCTTAAAGTCTTGACTAACAATCAGTATGGCTTTAGGAAGAATAGATCAACTTCAATGGCAGTAATGGATTTGATCAAAAACACAACTGCCACATATAAGCCAGTATACTGATGAAATATTCATTGATGTTAAAAGAAAAAAATAACTTGATTTTGTGAATCATGATACTCTCCTCTCAAAAGTGTGGTCATATGATATTAGAGGTATTGCCCACAGCTGGTTAAAAAGTTATCTCAGTAACAGAAAACAGTACATACAACGAGATCAACACAAATCACAACTTCAGGATATCATAGTAGGGCTTTCACAAGGATCAATTTGTACATCCCAAACTCCTCCTACTATTTATAAACGACCTCTTTAATTCTTCAGACATTCTTAAATATGTGCATTTTGCAGATGATACTGCTGTTTTCTGTTCTGGGGATAACTTAAACACTGATGAAAACAGTCTCAAAAGGAAATTGTCAAATTTAAAGATTGGTTTAACATAAACACACTCACCTTAAATATTATTAAAACAGTGTGCATCATTTTTGGCAACAGAAGTAAGAATGTTCAGGTCAGACTATCAGTAGATGGTGACGATATTGAAATGATGGAGGAAATCAGATTTCTTGGTGTGACAGACAATAAACTCTCTTGGATGTCCCACTTAAGATACATCTAAACCATACATACATACAAATGTTACAGAAAAGAGCAACAATAATATTGTATAAAACAAGTCCAAGAGATCACACCAACAAATCATTTCTGCAATCACAGTTGTTAAAACTTCTGAATTTGATTAACTTGAAAATCTCATTAATTATGTTTGAAGCCAAATGTGGTTCTTTACCAACAAACTTGCAGAACTTGTTTGACATGAGAAATGCTCTGCCGAGCTCAGGAGAAAGTCAAAGTCAGAACTTCTCAAACCACACAAAAACAAATGTGTATTTCAATTTACAAAGTAAAACTGTGGAATTCGCTTGAGAAATCGCTACAATGTTGTTAAAATCCTAAACAATTTTAATCTCAGTGTGTTAAGAAAATATTTGCACATTATGAATCAGAGGAGCTAAGCCTTACATGACTGCTAAGTCATCTCTGCTCGCAGTTTTCTTTTTTTCTTTTCTGCTTTCTGTCATTTTCTTCTCTTCGCTCCTGATATTTGTATCCAAATGTATTAATATGTGAGTGAATGATTTGTTAATGGATTTGTGATTTTTTCTTCTTTTTGAACATTTTTTTTCTCTTTGAATATGATTTACCAAGTTAACAATTTTAGATATTCACTTTGGGACAAAAGGGCAGGTATATAAGATACCTCCTTTCTGTTCCCTTGACGGAGTGGGTCGACCACTACTGTGTACCTCTGAACAAAATAAAAATGAAATAATGAATGAAATGAACACAGAGGAGGTGGTGAGAGCCCTCAGCAGGAACACAGCTCCTGGACCAGACAATATCTATGGCACTGTGCTGAGCAGCTAGGGGGAGTATTCCAGCTCCTGTCCCACAACTCCATGACCTGCAGCACAGTCCCCCAGATGAGGAAACACTCGATAGTGATTCCCATCCCAAAGAAGGGCACCACAGAGGTCCTGAACAACCTCAGGCCTGTGGCTCTCACCTCTCATGTAACAAAGGCTGTGGAGAGGGTAATAAAAACTCACATTACTAAACTAACTGACTCTCTGATAGAGCAAAATGTTCATCATGGACACCATTCATAAGCACCTGGAAACCCCCAACAGCAAAGCCAGAAACCTGTATGTGGGTTTTTCTTCAGCATTTAACACCATGCAGCCACACATCTTAGCTGAGAACCACCAACTCACTCTTTCTCTGCAACAGGTCACAGAGAGTGCTGGTCAACAACACCTTCTCCAACATTCTCTTAACCTTGACTGGCTCCCTGCAAGGCTGTGTCCTTTCTCTCCTTCTCTTTTTCTTTACACACTGATGACTGCAGGTCCACCCAGCCAAACTACAACTTGGTGAAATTAGCTGACAACACTGTCCTCCTGTTTCTGCTCTCAGGTCCCACACAGCATCACAGCACAGCTCTGCAAGAGTTTGTGAAAACCTGTCTTGAACCAAATGCGGACAAAACTAAGGAGATGGTAGTTACCTTCTCCAGCAGACAGTGGCCGCTGGCTGAGGCAGTCACCACCACCATCCAGGGGAAACCAGTAGAGACTGTCAAGGAGTACGGAAATCTGGGCACATTCTTTGACAACTTCCCGAGATTTTCCTCAAACACATAGGAGATCCTCAGGAAATGTCAGCAGCGACAGTATCTTCTCAGGAATCTGAGATCATTTGATGTCAGTAAAAACATTCTAACAACATTCTGGATCTTCATTGAGAGTATAATGACCTTTTCCTTCACCTGCTGGATTCAGTCAATCACCTTGCAGGACCGGAACCACCTGATGAACACTGCCAAAGTCTGCTCACCCTGTTGGATCTCTCTCCACCCTTTGTGAACAGCAGACTGTCAAATCAGCCTGCAGGATTTTACAGGATTCATCACACATTCTGTTCCCTGTGTTTGAGTGGCTCCCCTCAGGACGCAGACTTCGCTGCCCAGGCTGCAGGACACAGAGGAGGGCAACCTCTGTCTCCAGTAACACCCAACATTTCTGATCGATCCAACATCTGCACTCTATCCCTCTAACCCTGAACACCTGCAACACCTGGAGCAGGTGATGAGGTAATGAGCCCAGGTGATGGCATGAATGAGAATGAGGGAGAGTCGTGAGCCCTGGTAATGAAAAGAAAGGAGTTGAGCTGGTTGGTCATGGATCAAGAATCTCTCCTCCCGAAACTGCATTAATAACTTTGATTCTTGAGCGTCTTGGTCCACTTGCCCCCACTGTCAAACCACACTGTAGAACTCTTAGTGTTGTATTTGATCTTCTCCTGACATTCAACCATCACACTGATAAACTCCTTCAGTCCTGTTTCCTTCATCTAAGAAACTTTGCAAAAATCTAATCATTACTATCAGGCTTTGACTTCGTACTTATCATTCACATATTCATCTCCTCCCATCTCGATTACGCAACACGACCTCAGTTAGTTCACAATGCTGCAGCGAGGCTTCCAACTGGTCAACATTCCCATATTACACTGATCTTTGCACTGGTTGCTAGTCAAATTAGGAATTTATTTCAAGATTGTTTTAATTGCCAGCAAGGCACTATACGGCCGAGTCACTGCCTACATCTCTGAGGCTCTGACGCCACACACTGCTGTCCGACCTCTAAGCTCTCCAGATCAGAAGTCTTGTTATTCCACGAACTTATCTTAAACCAAAGTGACAGCACTTTCGAACTGTTCTCGGCCTCCTATCAGATCAGCTGAATGTGTAGACTGCTTTAAAACACAATTTTAAAAAAAACAACACTTTCTTGTGGCTGGCCCTCCAATGATCTTTTGGATCCCCCTTTGTATCTCTACTTCCTGTTGTCTGTGTGTGTTTACTGTTTTTGAAACACTTTGAATATGTTTTGTGTTGCAAATACTCTGTACTTAGTTTTTCTATTGTCATTTTGTTTTGATTTACATTATTGTTGATGTAAGGCACTTTGTAACTTGTGTTTGGAGAAGTGCTGTATAAGTAAAGTTGTACTTACCTTGATGTGACTCATACTGCAGGTATTCCTCCACACTTGTCACTCTCAGTCCATTCTGCTGGTTTTCTTTTTTTCTTTTCTTTTTTTTTGCATGGATGACTCTGTTTGGAATGAGATGAAGAGTGACAGACGAGGCAGAAACATTTTCAGACACATCTTTTCTGAAAGATTTGCACCGTCATCCTTCCATCGTGTCAGTTTCCTGTAATCCTCTCATAGAAGAGAAAACTCAAATCAAACAGCGTCACGTCCTCTGAACACATCACAGGAACTTTAGACGGGAGCTCCTGAGCGCTGTGAGCTGCTGCAGTCCAACAGACACAAGGTTTGTTTCTGCTGATGTGAAGCCAAATGCTGCTGTGATGGCATAAACTACACAGGTGTGATCTGTAGTCTTACCTGTGATATTTGTTTTGATGGGGCCTTTACATGATCGTGCCGGGGGGCCATTGTCTGACTGTCTATGACAACATGTTTGAATCACTTTTGTCTTTTTATGTTACTTCATCCAGCCTGTAATTCATTTTAGGCCGACACTTTGAGTGGTCCGAAATCTTTACAGACTGATCAGAAAGAGTTCTTGAGCACCAACACCGAGCAGAGGAGGTTTTATGTTTGTGAATCCGTTAAACAGAGGCTTAACGCGTCGTCTGAACATCCTGCAGCCTGACAGCAGCTCCGCCGGGACTCAGCAGCAGACGTAAAGCTGCTGATCCAGCCTCAGCAGAGGAGACACGCCATGAAAAATGACTTGAGCTCACAGCAGAAACCAGGATGAACAGATCTGATTTGGTCAAAGTAAACAGACCCCTTCATTCTTATGTAATGCTCTCAGTTACAGCAAAATCAACTGTGTGCTTATTCACAGTCTGTGACAGGCAGAAACTTTGTTGGAGCGGGAATGAAAATCTCAGCAGTTTGAGGTCAAAGCTTCATATAGATGCTGTGATGTTTGAGTCATTATCTGTCCGGCCTTTGATGTCATGATCCAGTCTCCGTCTCTTTGAAGCCTCTTAGTTTTCGGCTCATTACGGCTCATCGTCTTCATGGCATCTCTCTGATTTTGTGGCTGATGACTGATGCTAATGAGGTTTTTTTAACTCCAGAGATTTTACACGTGATGATACGTCACGTTCACAATCAAGAATCGGAAAGTGCTGCTGGATCACATGGGAACCTGGGGACGCCGCTGACAGGGACGTCTCTGTCCACAGTGAAGAAAATACCAAAACAGGAGACACATTCAGGGAAGTCCCCAAGAGCAGACTTGACTTCTTTCATCCATGCAAGCAGCTTTCATCAGGAATGTCTGAAAATCTCTGTCAAGTTTAACATTTAGATTTTTTTAAAGGTCAGTATTTAGGATTTTGTTGGTAAAGCTAAAAAAAACAATTATTTGTAATAATTTAAAAAGAGTTTAAGTTTAAAGTTTAAATTAAAATTTAGTTACATATTTTGACTGCAACTTTTCAAATGTAAGGATTTTCCACTTTTTTTCTGTTTTAAATCATTTTAAACACAAAATCTTAAAAGTCGACATTAGAGCTCTTGTTAGAACCTGATGACTGAGTCACTGTGACATTTCTCACTGTTTTCAGAGTTTTGACGAAGCAAACAAGCAGTGGATTGATGGGAAAAAATAATCAGCAGATTCATTCAAAATGAAAAGAATCATTAGTTGCAGTTTGTTTCAAAAAGAGTTGCAGCTCAACCAACAACAGGAAAATCCTTCTGTGACATGAGAAGAACAGAGGACATTTGATTCATCTGAGGACTTTAACTCTGATTACACTGATTTTACTCATAATTTTACTGAAGGAACATTTTTATTGCAGGACTTTTGTATTTTGAGCTCAGTTTAATTCCTCTATTTGGCTGCTGTCTGGTAATTTAGTCTACTGGAATTAAATGAATTTTATTACTTTTGAACATCTAATAACTGAAGTGGAGTAAAATGCAAAACATTTCCTTTTGAAATGCATTAAAGAAGAATCACTTATAAAAAAAAAAGATTTTCATGTCACAGATGAAGCTGAGCCTCAAACTTATTTATTGCTGCTTGGAATAAAATTTTGGTCCTCAACACAGCAGCATGTTCAGTGTTTCCATCGTCATTCCTCACATCTCAGCAGCAACATGAGACGCAGTCAGGAGACATAACAGTGACACGGCGCCCCCTGCTGCACACAGCTGTGTTTGCAGACAGACAGTGCATACCAACATTTACTCAGTGATTAATGGAAAGACGTGATTCCTTCCTGAGGTTTATTAGTTAGTTTTTTTCCCCAAAAATATTTTGTTATATTTTTAAAATGCAGAAGAAACTTTATGCCTTAAATTTAAAAAATTCTGTGTGGTGTTTTTGACATAAAGTTGAACACAGAAATGTCACGATACAACCTTCAGATTCATCATGTTTATTTAGAGCCGACACGTCATTGATCACACACAGGAAACACACTTTCCCACATGTTCATATCCTGTCCGTCTCCTTCATTCCTGAAGCTCCCGCTCATCCTGCTCATCAGTCTGTTTCCATGGTGATGGGTTTTTTTTTGTTCAGGGATTCCAGCAGCCACACTGGTCAAGTGTGTGTGTGCGTGTGTGTGTGTAATCATTAAAAAAAACATTTTCAATTACAATTTCTAGGAAGAAAAAAAGTCACAACGAAGGTTCTTCATGTTCAGTCATTCAGTCTCCATGTTCTCAAGTCTTACTCGGCCTTGAACATCCCCGACACTCTTCACATTGTTCAGCACATGATTCACATTTTCAGCAGTGAAACAAAGACAGAGGAAGCTCCTCCCACATTCTCTGTCGCCGTGTGGGCTGTACGGTTCAGCGTCCATCCCTCCTGTCAGCCTGCAGCCTGTCTGAGCCTCCGTAACACCTCCTCTGGACTGAGAGACGAGTCCACTCTGATGAGCTTGTCTCTGGACCTGGAGCCCTGCGGAGACACGAGACAGGAGGTGGAATAAGGGGGGGGGTAAAGACATCTGATGTTTTTCACAGCTTCTTGTCTCCTCTCATTCAGTTTGGCAGCAAGCGTCGTTTCTTTTCTAAGCCTGAAACATTTTAAACTCGAGCAGCTGCCTTACTTCAGTTTGTGGCACCAAAAGCGAAACCAGTGTCTGTGGGTTTCAGTCTGAGCACATTTTCACACCGTCAGTAAAACGTCAAATACAAGTTTCCAGAACCTTGTCGAGAGAAATGTGACTTTTCTTCAGCTCCAGAACTTCGGCCAGGTAACGAACGAGCTCGGCGTTTGCTTCTCCGTCTGTGGGAGGGGCTGCGATGGCCACGCCCACTGCTTCTCCAGAGACTTCTGCAGGGGAAGAAACGAGGGTAAAGTTGCCAAAGTTCAGCTGGTCAAAACAATGACAGGCTGTGACGGAGACGTGGTGACCTGTGTCTGGAGCCGGGCTTCGCGTGAACCGTTATGATGACGTCACCACTTTTGTCTCGAGCCACTGGACAGGATGCTTCCGCCTGTGCTGGTCCACGTCCGGCCGGCGGTGCTCTCACCTGGGTAACACTTAAAATGAGTTCTGGTCTCTCACATGAAGAGCAGTGCCGGTCTGAAGCTGTTCTCACTTTATTTAAAGGAATAAATGTGTCAGTCATCCAACGCAAAGGCCCGAGGCCAGAGTTCATAATGTGAAAACACACGTCAGCCCTTTAAACTTTAAGCTTGGGAAAAAATAAAGCACACGGCCTCCTTCTAAAATAAAAAGAGTAAAAGCAGAAAATACAAAGTAGGCTAACGCTAAACTGAAACAAGAGTTCTTTTCCTCCACTGATAACTGTAAAATGTCTGCGTAGCAGTGACGTCATCTTCATAAAATCAGACCAGGTCAGAAAAAAATATAAAAATGTTCATGTGAACCGATACGTGAGGATCTAACGACTCACCGCTTTCTCTTTTCGGGGCATCTTGATGTTTCTGGAGTGAACTGCGGGCAGAGGAGGCGGGTTGGACCGGGACAGAACGGCTAACCGGCGCCTCGACACCGGGACGACGACACAGAAACGTTTTAACGTCACAGCTTCGTCAGATTTAACGGGAGAGAAAAGCTTCAAAAGCTGAGAAACACTTCGAGTTACAGATAAACACGACCGCGGCCACATCCAGCTGCCACCTGCCTGGTAGCCTGCCGTTAGCTTCAACGGGAGCAGACATATTGTAAACACGGTGACTTCCGCTTTTCAAAATAATACTTCCGATTCTCTTCACAGCAAAAGCCTTAAAGACGTTCAGAAATGGCCGTTTGTATCAACGTAATGTGTGTATATACCGTCTCCTTCCTCCTGTTAAGATGTAATTATAATGTATCTAAACTCCCCTTATGCCTTTCAAAATTTTATCAACCTTATTAGCTTGGAAACTATGTTACTCGCACAACTTCTCCCCACACAAAACTATCATCTGGGATAGTGAGTATATTACCAAAAGGCACAAGTCTCTCTATTGTCATAACTGGGTTGAAAAGAACTTAATACTTTTTAATAACGAAGGTCATGTTATGTCATATGAGATGTTTCTACAAAAAAAAGGATTTTCCACCAAACCCAGCGAATATAGATCTATTGTTAGCTCTATCCCAAATGGTTTGAAGGAGCGAATGAAAAGCTGTAGCGATCAACACGAGCTGGTTAACCTTCAACAAACACTATACTTAGATGGAATCCAATTCCTTAGTTATAAATGCACTAATAAACATATTAGAAACGCCTGTACAACAAAAGGAAAATATCTCCTGGTGGTAAGAATTTTTGGAACTCCCTCTTCAAAGATATAGATTGGAGTAAAGCTTGGCTTGTCCCTTTTAAATTTTTAATTTCGAACAAAATCAGAGAAGTACATTTAAAACTATTACACAACTGTGAGAGCTATGTACAATAATAAAAAGGCTAAAAAATTGGGATATTATTTTGGTTGAAAATATAGAAATTTCCTGTGTTAAAAGCTAAGGGTAAAATCTAATGTTAAAATTCTAAATACTGCTTTAAGATAAA
>JAQLOL010014874.1:0-10158 GCA_029783665.1 Naso thynnoides
AACACTGGTAGTCAATGGGAAGTGCTAGCCTGCCTCCACCTAAAGTCATCAGATAAACTTTCCAACAACTCTAAACGATCTTGTGTGTTTGTTGTGACTTGTTTATTTACCACATTATGTTATTTTTAGACTCAGATTAGCACTCTATGTAATTTTGATTTTTTAACAGATGTTTTGTTTTGTTGATCTACTGAAAAGCATGCCTGCAGTGGTTTGCGCATGCTCCCTGTGGTCTACTTTGGGTACATATTTGATTCTAAAATTAAATAAAATGCTAATCTGATTCTTTTTACACGTGACACACGCTGAATTAACAGACGTGAGTATTTTTCTAGAAATGTCACACTACAGTATCCTAAACTTCCGAACATTTATTTTACAAAGTACCGACACAGTTAACGGGCTGACGATGTTTAAAATTATTAGCCCACTAACGGACTCAACTTTTGGTGTTTATGTTAAGAGCGCTGTAACGTTAGTTCCCTTCCTGGTACATAAGAGATGATCATTAAATAATAGGTAAGCACAGAATGAGGAGCAAAAATAAGTTTTAAAAAATATAGTTGCTGCTGCCTACCTGTTATGTATACTGTAGCGCTGTGAGACTTTGATTTTCATCATGAATAAAAGGAGCAACAACTTTTAAACTGGTTTTATTGAGAGCAAGGTAGAAGTAACATGCATAAAGAAACCAGCAAGGTCAAGTTTGTTTGACCTTAGTTTTTTTAAAAGTGACAGCCCTAACATCCACTCGGTATTCATGGGCTTAAAAGAGGAGATTTCTGCTTCTTCAGAAAATACAGAGGTTTGCTAACAAAGATTAAGAGGGAGACTGAAAATAAGATCATGAGCACTTAGTTTAGTTTGTAATCTGTTTATTTTCAGAGGCGCACAGGCAAGTTCTCTTCTAATAAATCATCTCAATTGAGCAAACAAGCTCTCCCTAGAGACGGAGTGAAACATAAAGAATAATGGAAAAGGTGAGGGAGTAATGCTCAAAGCAATGGAGAGATGTTAACATTTGTAGGGACATGGACCTGTAGTGCTCTATTGGAGCTGCTCTGAGCCAAAAAAGTTCAAATTCCAGCTTTGCATCCAAGCGGAGTTTACAAAAGATTAACAGAATGTAAAGCCATGTGCACTTGTAGCTGTGATGAATGAGTTTATTTGAATGAGAAAGAAACATTCTGACTAAACTGTCTTCGTCAGGGTCCAACAAAACCAAATGTCCAAAGGCCGTTGTCGGTGCCAGATTCCATTATATGACAGAAAATCACAAATTAGCCACATGGAAAACTGGTCGTCATTTGAGTCTTCATGAGCATGAGAGATAAAGGAATCTTTTTTAAAATTTGTAAGATGTAGCCTTTGGAAAGAGCACAGGATGTCAAACTCTTAACCGAGTAGCTGAAGACAAAGTGTTGCAGTTAGGTTAACTTATGTTTGTAATCTGGGTTTTTTAGGGTCAGTCTCAATTAATCTGCTGATTTTTTTCACAATCAACTGATTCATCGTTTACTTAATGAAATGTCAAAGAAGTGTGAAAATGCTCGTCACACCTCCAGGCCCGATGTGTTCAGATTGCTTCTTTGGTCCAATCAACAGCCCAAAACAGCACAAAGACACTGAGGATCATTAGTGACACAGAAAAGCCAATCCTCACATTAAAGAGGCTAAACCGGCAAATCTTTTTACTTTTATTTGATAAAATGACTGAAACAGTTAATCGATTATGAAAATAGTTGGCGATTCATTTTTCTTATTCCATTAATGGTCGCATCACCAGCACAGTAGTTTTCATTCTTGTATGTGAGCAGGATGCTGGCACTGCTGGAGTAGTAAAAGACCACTTTTTTGGGAATGTAGCCAGTTTATCCAAAATCCCAATGTAAGACAAGAACATAGATGCCTTTCACTTCTCTTTGCTGTTGCTTGATTGCTTGATACCTGCGGCACGTGAGCAGTTTTGCACATTCAATAGAAGTGAGAGGGAGACGCCTTGACTGACGTCTAAAGCCTCTAAATATGTCCAGATCCCTTGTGAAACAAATCCTTAGAAACATTTTAGGGCATCTTTGTGTAAAAGCTTTTGCTACAAAAAAGGCTAAATCCTGAGTGTAATTAATTACAGTAGTTTACAGTAGTAGTACTGTGGCCAGTGTTTATTTCGGATCATGTTAAACTATGTATATTGTCACGACCCCACAACCTCAGGGACTTGGTTTCAGGGTCTAGGGCTTTCATGGCATGGTCACCTGTCCGTATATTTAGTTAGGCTTTGCTGCAGACCAAAGAACAAGGAAAAGTGGGTTTACCTGCTGCCGTCCAGTGCTGACCTCATCCACTTCAGCCCGATCTCCTTGTCTACTTTTACACGTCCATGCTGTCAAAAACAAAACTCAGCAGTGACAAGGGGGCGACTTCCTCTCATACTCCTACCATATCCCACCTGTTCTCTCTCCTTTTCAAACTTACAGCAGCATTCTAGGTAAGCCCACTCCTAGCCTGACCGCCATGCAGAACAGCCAATCTGATCTTGACACAACATACTTTCAAAATACAGTTTCCGGGTCCAACCCCTTCTTTTAAAAATACTGAGGCGCTGTGTCCCGTGTTGTTCAAACGGATCTAAGTTTAAAAAAAAACAAAACAGTCATTCTGCTGCTTCCCCAGCGATGAGAAAGACCAGAGATTAAATATGTCAAGTGAATGAAGAAAAAGTTTTGGCTTTGGCGAGTGGGTGTTAAGGTTAGCTAGCTAACATTAGCTTCCATTTACATAAACCAAACTGACCCTGTGCGGATATTCTTCATAAATGTTATGGTTTTTATAACGTTATTGTGTTAGGGATGCAGTAATCCTAACTGGATGTAGACATTATCAGCTGTGCTTTGACCTGGTTAAAACAGAAACATTTAAAACCCAGAACCTTTAGCAGGGATATCTGCACAGGGTCAGTTGGGTTTTAGCAAACGGAAGCTAATGTTACCCAGCTAACCTCGCCGGACAAAATGAAAGTTTGATCTTTTTTCTTTTGTTTTTCTCAGATTTGTTGAAACAACACAAGACACAGCACTGCAGCATATTAAAGATATTAAAAAGTCGGGGCTTGGACCTGGATGTAGTGTTTAGAAAGGGTGTTATGTCAGACTTAAAGACCAGATAGGGAGACAGTTTGGACAGCTAATCGAGAGACATTGTGCCGCAAAAATACCTCTAAAATATATATAAATGCATAAATAAATTTAAAACACTAAAAAATTCTTTTTAAATGATACTGTCCAAAAAATAAATGCGGTTTTCTATTTTTTAGGGTTCATGAGCTTTTCTTTGGACAAAACCAAAATGTTAAAAAAGCTGTTGTTACCATAAGCCAACACATCACTCAGCAAAAGAAATGGCAGACCTCTGGTGAGAGTGACAGAGGACCACACACATTTACTCACCTGGACTTTTCCAATATGTCCTTGAATGAGAAAACAGGAAGTATGAGCACAAGTGTGCCAAAGTGCTGGAGTATTCTTTGAAGCTGTAACCCTTCTGGCACAGGGAGGATATACACCCTTGGCAAATGTTCAACCTAATTCCATTATGTGCAGGAAAAAGGCCTCTCAGATAAATTACTTGTTGCTTACAGTGAGACTGTTCCAGAAAGCCAAGATGCTCCATGAATGAGCAAAATCTGGAGCCACATTCATAAAGCCACATTCATAAAACCTCACGACTCAAACTGTGTGTGTGCACGCAGACAGAAGTATGCATACACAGATTTATAAAGCGTCCACTCAGGGCTGACTCTTTCATGAAAGTCACTTTGGAACCGGGCACACGAGCACGATCATACAACCCTATAAACATACCCCATAACCCTAACCCCTAACAGTGACAGGACATCATCTGCAAAGTCATTACTATCAAATGCAGAAAGGTTAATTTAATGACTTTACCAGATAAAATTAGACAGATTTTACAGTTTAATTCAACATTTATTGCATGACATATTTTCTGTTGATGTCCATGGCAAGCAGGGTCTGATATTAACACCTGCCAAGCAACAATTATGCACTCGTTTGGTGTGCGTAGCAGAAAATCTGTCACTTCAAATCAAATATCAGCCACACTGGCATGTGTGTACCAAAATAATTACAGCATAAAAACTTTGATGAGAGTCTCCAAATTGATTTTTAATTTTACTTTAATTTACACGTCCACTTTTACAGAACAAAAAACATATAGGCTAAGCTTACAAAAATGTGCATTAATAATACCTCAGTTGGGAAATATTAGAAGGGGAACCATTAATCTGTTTTTATATGCAACCGTAACAAAAATCCAACTGACAACATGTAATGGTGGTTAACTGATGCCTGGAGCAGTTCAGGGGCCCCAAATCCTAATCTTGCCCAGGGCCCCAAAATGTCTAGGACCGGCCCTGCTGTGACAGGCTGTCAGCAGCTGCAGGTAAAGAAACTCCATGGTGTGCTGGGTTAGAAGGATGCTGCACACTTTACTTTGTCTGACTGTGTTACAAGATGTATTTGTTTTGACATTTTGTGTTGCTGTGGCGGTCGCAGCTGAAGGTTACCAGCAGAAAGCTGCTCCACGTGATGATGCTCTGTCCTTCATCCTTCTGTCCACAGATCTCATTGGTCAAATTATGAATGTGTGTAATAATAACCGTGTACTGTGGAAGCACATCAGCCGATTCATCGGAATGTTTTGTTTGCATTTGAGATCATCACCAGCTGCGCTAAAGAAGATTCCCCTTCCACGATATATGGAGACAGTTTACTTAGAATTAATTGTATTTTCACATTTGTTTTCCACTCGGCAGAACGAGCAACTATGTGGCACATTTTACCCGCAGCAACACGGAGTTTAGGCTGCTTGCCCCAAGCAAGTGTTCCTGTGTCAGCCCCTGCTCTGATTAAAAACATGCCACCTGCCTGAAGGTCGCTGAAAAGTCGGCTGTCGGGTGTCGCTTCACTCACGGTGATCATGAGATGTGGTTTCAGACAAAAAACTCTTATTTGTCTCTGACCACAATGCATGACAGGTCAGAATTTCAGTTACACGATATAACAACATCTGTGTGATAGTGATAATATCTAGAAGGGGGCGAGTAGGGCATCATGGGGATGAGAGGGGGGATTTATGCCCTGGGTGTCACAATTCTGCAAATCGTCGATTCAGTTTGATTTTTGATTATGAGGTCACGATTTGTTCTATTCTCTGTCTTTTTTTGTTTTGTTTTTTCCTTTAGCACAAATGGCCGTGCCATTTTTAAACGAGTCTAGTCTTGTCAAGGATCATCGGTTTTATGTCATGAAAACTCTTTTATTTTTTTAACTCTTCTTTTAAAAGATGGGCTGCCTGGTGTCAGGAGTGATATAATCTCCATTATTCGACCTGCAGAGTCATCGGGCCTTTTACACTGTACAACTGTCTGTCTTATATCGGGACTCTTTCGGTCACTGAGGTTTTCACACGCTAATGAGCATTGCTGTCGTAAAGTATTTTCTTAACTCAGTTTCATTCATTCCAGCGTGCGCTCTGACAGAGAGCGAGAGAGAGAGAGAGAGCGGTGCTGGTCAAACAAGAACGAAAAGAGAGGGAGCAGTGGTAACGAGAAATCCTGTGAATCAGAGAAATAAATTATTTTCTGATCATTTCACAGCAGTTTAGTGGCCTACAAATAAACCACTAGACTCCAACACTGCTGCTTATTTTGATGGCTGTGATCTGATGTTGATACTGTGTGAGCCGGTGTGTGAATTTTGACGTAAATTGTGTCCATTGGGTGAACATTGGGGGTTTTTTTTAAGCTCCTGCCTGCGGGTTGTTCAGCCGGTCAGGCCACCGGTAAAGTCTCTTGGTGCTCCCGTTGGCCATTCCGGCCTTGCCATGGTCTTTGGCCCCAGGTCGAAGGCAAATCAGTTCGTCTCCCATGAAAAATGTGCTGGCATATGGACTGTTCAAGGATGCAACCATGAGCTCACAGACAGCAAGATATCTGGCCCGCAGGTGGGAGCTTTAAAAAAAAACCCAACGTTCAAATGTTTAATGTTGTTTAGTGATTTGAAAGCTGAGATAAGGTGGCAGAGCAGGTGCTGAACACTGCTGCTTTGTTCCTGTTCCTCCCTGCAGAACTACAAGGACACGCTGCAGACTCAGATCCTGGAGTCAGCACAGGAGCGGCTCGGCTCTGTCAAGTTTGGGACCAACCTGTCCGAGGGGAAACTCCGCAACTTTCAGGACGAGCAGATAGGCCAACTGTACGAACTCATGCTGGAATCCACAAAACCCAACAGACAGTTTGACATCCAGGAGGACAGCAAGTGAAGCAACAGGAATGTGCCCAATGAACAAAAACCAGAAGGTGCTATGATGAATTTAGACCAGTAATGTATCAGCGGAGCTCATATGAACAGTGGCACTCAAAGGCCGAATACAGGCTTTCTGGAATATTTGATTATATTAAAGTGCAGTGTGTAATATCTCTGTGTGACTATGCTTGTCTTTTTTCTATGACAACAAAGAGAGTTTCATCATGTTTCTCCGCAGATACATTAAAGTGGCACTAATGACTGTGTTTGTCATCTTTTTTTTTTTTTTGCATTAATACAGATTTGAGTTCATGGTCATAAAGGAACGGCACAAAGATGTGTCTCCTTAGCAGACGCTCACTTCAGTAAAACTTCTTTGAGCCTCAGTGGTGATTCAGCCATTGTCGAGGTGAAGCCCTCATTATCTGTGTGAAAATATGAAAAATACATCCAAATTGACTCAAAAAAGCTCAGTGTCGAGGGGGAAAGACGGGGGTGTTGAAGCTCTCATAAAGTCAACTCATGTTTTTGATGTAGCGATTGCCTCTCACAGGTAATCAGCCATGCACCTCACAAACGCACCAACAGTTATCAGAAGTCTTTTTCCCACATCTGTTTCAAATATAACAATACTTTGAACTCCTTCCTCCTGCTGATTTTTTAAGTTTCAGCTCCATTAGCTGTTGATTTTGTTTTCCTCTCAAACTTTTGCAGAATATCTTTTATCGTCTACGCCTGATAACACCTGATAACCAAAGGAGCTTTCACTAAAACTGAAACTTTAAACCTTTACGTCTCGTAAATCTGAATTTATTTCTTAAGTGACAAGCTTGTATCTTGATATAAATGGAGATACATAAAAGTTTTCATCTTTCATAAAATTAATGACTTTCAGCTGGACGTGTGACCTTCTCAACCCCGGGAACCTAAAAGGGGACCCAGGATAACGTAAAGGATGGAAATGTGTAACCCAGTAAAAAATTCTAGTTTTTTTATGCTTTGTTGTCTTAACAACCTGCTTCACAAAAACTAAACAAACCAAAAAAAAAACATGGATCTCATATCATTTCATTTTATGGTGTGTTTGGTGTGTTGTGAACGCGATGAAAGCCACAAAACTACATCAATAGTAAATGTAAAGCCGTGTACACACCAAACGTGAACTTAGTTTGTGGTGCGATGACGCGAAATTGCATTGGGCGCCGCAACAGACCCATGGCATGATGGGATGGCCGCAAAAGGACACGATTTTCGCCTCCATCGCGTCTTCGCACAAGTTCAGAGTTAACTTCGGCGATTTGATCACATGATGATAACCGTGCGATCACGTGATGTGAATATTTTTTTCGCATTTGTTGTGTGTGCAGCTTAAAGACACGATTACACACGATGTCCCACTAATGACACACTTTAAGCAACTGAAGTGATGATCAAAAATATGATCCAGTTGTGATCAAGCGACACGATGCTGGTGTTTCTCGCGATAACATCTCGTTCATTACTTTGGGTCTGAACACACCACAAGAGTTTAGAACAGACACGTTTTGTTGTGATCTTAAAAACTGTCCAGACTGAAAGGTGAAATGACTAGACTTGGATTTTCTCCTTGAAAAAGGAGAAAGTGAGCCATCTGCAGATCTGACCACTTCTTTTGCCAAGGAGGATCCCAACTGTTCCTTCAGCTTTATTGAGAGGACACCGCAGTGTGGTAGGACTGATCACGCTCGACATATTTTTTTGTCTTGATATCAAACGGTTACACCCAGAAAAAAACAAAACTGTTACTCAAGTGAAAGACTTTTTTTCGAACAGGAAAACCCATTCTTACCCGAAAGGTTAAGTTAACTGGTTATGGTACGTTAAAGTGAACTGAACGGAACAAGGAACTGTGTCAACTTAAAACCCTTTGAGAACTTTATTTTGTTTCCAGTGACGTGGAAATGTAATGGATCACTGAGTCTCCTGCTGTTGACTGAGTTTTCATTTGTTTTGATGGTTATAGAAAATGCTGGCCGATACGTTTTGTGTTAAATACAAAATTTGTTAATACAGCTGTTCATTTAAACTTTCTATATGTCTGCAGTCATTTCTTGTCACTGTTCATTTCTGTGCCTACCCACAAGTCTGGACACTCGTCCATCATTCTGTCAGCCGACCTGAGGACTGCCTGCAAAGTCTTCAGAAGGTGTCACAAATGGATGGAAAACAAGATTACATCTGCAGTTTATAACCTCAGCAAACTCCCACAGGTTGTAAAACAGTCAGACCTTGCAGGTGATCTGGAAGCCGTCATATGCGACTTGGTTGGACTTCATGTCTCATGTCCTTTTCAGTTCAGTAGGTCGTGTGACTTCAGAGTTTGTCCCTTTATCTCTAAAGGAGAGAGGGCAGGGTGCCGCTGGTCCATTTCCCTGGAGACGAGTTCGCTGATCAGCTGCGCCTAGCCTACAGCACTGGTGTAGCACAGGCCGTGAGAAGCCTGGAATGAAAAGCTCATTATTATTGTCTTTTTTCTTGGTAAAGTAATTAGTGTCACTTTTGAATCAGAAGCGACTAAATGAACTGGTTAACAGACTGAAATTTGTATCAAATAAAGTAAAATAAAATACTGGGGGGCTCCTGTCTCCTCCCTCCAAAATTGTGCGAATGGTATAGTCCGCCTCTGAACAAGCCCTGCCCTGACAAGCTAACGCCGCGGGGGATAGCGGAGCCTGGAGGTGAGGAGACTTGCTGAGAAAGGTGACTGCGAATTGGAGGAGTCATGCTGCCTAAGGCTTAAACAAAAAAAAGTTTAAATCAGGAGCCCAAAAGAAAGAAAGAAAAAAGGAGAGAAAGAATGAAAGCAGAATGAGGGGAAACAACTCCTCACAAAGTGGGGTGGGTGGTGGGGGGGTATAAATTGAAGAGTTGTCATCTCGTTCAAACATGAAAGAGATTGGGTTATTATTTTATTACTACATTAGTGTAAGGTGCATAAAGAACCGTCAGTGTTAAGAAATATATATTTAGTACTGTAAGCATTTTCCTAAAGTGGAGGTTAGAAAGATAAAACGGTATATGTTGTCTCATACTTTGGGAATAGGCTAATAAATACACAAACAACTGTAAAGGAAATAATACCACAAGTAAATTAAATTTAACCGCAGTACAAATATTGCACATTAATATAGGGAAGTGATAGTTCAAAAATATATTAAAATGCAGAAAATAAAATTCATAAAACAACGCAAAAATTTTTGCTTGGCCGGCTGGCTTGGGGGGGCCCTGTGTAATTTTATTTCTGGGGTCCCAAAGTCCCTAGCTACGCCCCTGCCTGCAGAGACCTACTAAATATGCTGAATGTCCGCTTCTGCCCGGCTCTGGAGGTGAGAACTTTCTGCAAGGAAAATGTTCAACGTTGAATTTGAATCCAGTTATGACTTAAAAAAAAACTGATTCGGTATCTTTTTTTTTTTTTTATTAATAAAATCTTGTTTCTTAATACCCTTCAGGGAGTAGACCACCTTCGAAATATAGTTGCATCAGCTTGTGATAAACTTTAAGGTAGAGTCAATAGTATTTTACCGAAAAAAACTAAATACAGACTTATAGATTTATACAAAATAAGTCGATAAGCTCGATCTGAGGTCTGCAACCTGTGGCTCTTGATCCTCATGTGGCTCTTTTGCCCCTCTGCAGTGGCTCTCTGTGGCTTTGACAAAAACTACATCTAAATGAATTATTGTTATTTCCGTTAAAGACGAGCTGAACTGCCCGTTCCAGACATGGATGTATTATAAGACCTGGATATGGCGCCGCCTCTGAGCAGGCACGCCGATTTTTCCCAGTGGCC
>JAQLOL010014875.1:0-10154 GCA_029783665.1 Naso thynnoides
TGTTCATATGAGGCAGTTTCTGTTAATGCATTGAGCCATTCAGAGTAGGTTGGGTTGTTTTTTCCTGCCCAGTGCCTCAATATGACTCTTTTAGCAGTGGTAAGTGCAACCTTTAGCTATTGTGCTTTTTTTCTCCTTTATTTTCTCATTTTCCTTCATACTATTAAGGAGAAATAATGCGTGGGTAAGAATGATATTTGTACCTAGACTATTTGTAATCTTTTCTATAACACTCTGACAATAGGCATTTATGCTGGGACAGTAAAGGAATATGTGAAGAAGGTCTCCTTTATTTGTTTTGCATCACCAACACAGATTTGATTGACTCAGCCCAAGTCTATTGATCCTTACTGGTGTCCAGTATAGTCAATTAAATATTTTAAACTGGACAAGTTTGGATCTGGCATCACTCATTGGACTCAGCATCTCCCCAGTCAGCCTGCTCCACTCTTCTTCCTCATATGTTATTCCCAAGTCTCTTTCCCATGCTGTTTTTAAGCCTGCTGTGTTACCTTTAAAGTCACTGATAAGATAATTATAAATTTTACCCACGAGGTGAGGCATTGTGCCTAATAATGTAAATTTGGAGGAGATAGGGGATTGGATTGGTAGCTCAGTACCTCTAGGGGCTGCCTTAGACAGGCAATCCCTGAGCTGTAAAAATTTCCAAAAGTCATTAGTATGCAGGTTATACATTTCTTTTAGTTCTTCAAATGATTCCAAAAAAATGTTGTGGTAGAGACATTCGATATATTCAATTCCTTTAGTATACCATTCTCTCCAGAAGAACACCTTTCCCCCTATTTTTAATAAAGGATTATTCCATATTGAAGATGATCCTGTAAGAAGAGGCGATAGTCCTTCTTTCTTATGTATATGGTCCCAGATGTCCCTTGTGTTAGAGATGATTGGATTCTGCCATTGTAGTTTTGAACTATGACTCAAATAATCTGCTACTTTAAATGGAGCATTTATTTCTTCTTCTAAATTCACCCATAGAGGTCTGTCCTTTCTGTTCGAGAGCAGAGAAGTTATCCGAGCCCCTATGAATGCTTCCTGATAGAGTCTCATATTAGGAAGTCTCAGACCCCCGTATTCTACTTTATTGTAGCTTGTAGCCTTGTTATTTTCATCCTTGTCCTTTTCCCAGCCCAGATAAACTGATTGAACATTTTATCTATGGTTTTGAAAATGGTCAGTGGTATGTTTAATGGTATCATGCTTAAAAGATAGTTCAGCTTTGGGGTTACGGCCATTTTTATAGCTTGAATTCTCCCCCATAATGATATTTGTAATTTATCCCATCCCTTGAGCAGAAGTTCTATTTTAGCTAATACTGGACTAAAGTTATCCAATATCATATTCTCTAGTCCTGGGTTCAATAGTATCCCAAGGTATTTTAAGTTTTTAGCTATCCATTTTAATTTCCAGTTTAAAAGATTACTTCTATAACAACTTTTGGAAAGTGGAATCACTTCAGATTTATTCCAATTGATCATGTATCCCGATATAGATGAGAATGAGTTGATGGTATCCAAAATAGCCAGCACTGATTTTTGGGGATCTGATACTAAGGCCAAAATGTCGTCTGCAAAAATTAATAATTTATTTTCCAGACCACCCATCTTTATTCCTATAATTGATTTGTTTAATCTTATAGCTTCTGCAAGGGGTTCCAGTGCAATGATAAACAAGAGTGGTGAAAGTGGATCTCCCTGTTTTGTCCCTTGTCCTAATGCGAAAGCCTCTGATCTCAGACCATTTGTTGTTACCATAGATTAAGGCTGGCTATACATGAGCTTAATAATATTCTGAAGTCCCAAACCAAAACCAAATTCTTGTAAGGCAAAAATGAGATAGCTCCAGCTAACACGATCAAATGCTTTATTCTCGTCTAGAGATAGCAAAAAGTTTTGTAAAGAGCTTTTCATCACAACATAGTAGGCTAATTGGCCTATAGCTACCACACTCTTGGGGGTCTTTACCTTTTTTCAATATAAGGGTTATATTGACTCCGTCATTGAAGGGGGGAGTTTCCCTGTATCAATGGCTACCTAAATGTTTTTAGTATCTCATAACCAAGGTCCTCTGAAAATCGCTCGTAGAATTCACTTGGGATCCCATCTATACTTGGGGTTTTTCCCATGGGCAAAGATTGTATTGTTTTGTTCACCTGCTCAAGTGTTATCGGACGTTCAAGATACTCCACATCCTTTTCTGACAATTTGGGGAGTTTTAAATGTTCAAAGAATTTTTTTGCTCCGTTTAAATCCAATTCACCCTCTGACCTGTAAAGTTCTTAAATAGAACTGTTTAAACACAGTGTTAATTTCTTTGTGATTAGTAATCAAAGCACTGGTTTTGTCTCTAATTGCCCCTATCTGGCGGACAGCTTCTCTGGCTTTCAACTGACTGGCTAGTAGTTTAGTGGCTTTTTCACCTGACTCGTACCATTTTTGCTTCAATCTATAAAGAGAGTATTCTGCTTTTTTTGTGAGTATTGTGTTTAGTTTGTATTTAGTCTGAACTAAATTATTAAGGCAAGTGTTGTTCGATTTTTCCCAAAATTCACTTTCAAGCCTTTTAATTTCTTCTTCAATTGAGTCATTTTTATTTTATCCTGTTTCTTTATTAAAGATATTTGCTGTATAATGATACCTCTTATATAGGATTTAAAAGTATCCCATACAATAATCTGATCAGCTGTACCATTATTTATTTCGAAAAAATCTTAATATGTTTTTAATATCAGCACACAGATTCTCATTTTGTAACACACTTGTGTTCATTCGCCATGCTTTAAATTTTTCTTGTGCCTCACCTAGGTCAACAGGGGCATGATCTGTCATGGCTATTGTGCCTATATTGCAAGTGCCAGTATTTTCAATCAAAACGTGAAATCAGGAAATAATCAATATGTGAATAAGCTGAGTGTCTGTGTGAAAAGAATGTGTAATCTCGGGCATCTGGGTTTAAAAGTCTCCAGACATCGTGTAGCCCCGTATCTTTACATAATGATTTAATAGCTGCCTGAGTCTTGGATGGTCTGGTAATGCCACGGCTTGATCTTTCCAGAAACACGTCAAGTACTTGGTTATAATCCCCTCTCAAAATCACTTGGAAATTACCAAAATCCAATATGATTTTCTTAAATTGTAGAAAAAAATCTGGATCCTCTATGTTAGGTGCATATAGGTTGCCTAAAATTATGTTTTGTCCCAATAGATTGGCTAAGAGAACAAGTATTCGTCCCTCTTTATCTCTATATTCTTTTCTACCATGACATTGGTCTTTTTTGAGAATAATATAGATACACCCCACTTTTTTTAAATGAAATTATTGTGATAAGCAGATTTGATCCATCTGTCTTGGAGTCTAGGTGTATCTTTTTCCAAAAGATGCATCTCCTGAAACGTGACCACATCCAAGTCTCTTTGTTTCAAATAATTTAAAACTTTTCGCCTCTTGACATATGAACCCATGCCATTTACATTCAAAGAAGATATTTTGATCATATTGGGACTCATAACTATCTGACTTAGTATATTAGTCTACTATATAAATCCTGGACCAGTAAACTTCCATTACTGTTACCCTTGAGCAGTGCATAAAAGAACGCCAAAACCCAGACTGATGGCCCTTCCCTTTACAAAAACTTATAAACCCCTCTGAACAAATCCCTCACTTTAGTCCCCCTCCCACCATACAAAACCATAGTCCTCATGACGTGTCTCAAGGTTTTCAGAGCACTGCTGCTCCAACTATCTTGTATACAGATCTTGCTAACATACTTAGTTGCTTACTTAGGATCTGAGTGAGGTCTTACAGATATATTATTAACCATAATAACATAAATGTCAAAGTGTATATGGTCCATAGAGATATATAAATGAAAGTGCACCTTATGTTTCCAGAAATTAAATTTTAGTCGAGTAATATTCCAAAAGTCCACGACTTGGGTTGATTGAGTTCAAGTGATAAAACACTAAATAAGCCAACGTAAACACAGATGGAAACAAGGGTGTTCAAATAAGAGGGATCTACTCAGTATATTTCGAATCGGTTACATCAATGGGTGCATGTATTCTGCATGTCACCCTACGTGTAGTGAACTGTGTCAAGTGTGATGCATGATATACTGCATATAGTCCCAGATTAAGGCATGTCACAGCTGCTACCTTGTTGTTATTCAGCTTCTTCCGCCGGATGATATTCCTCAACACATCTCTTTGCTGCTGAATTATCTTCAAACCGGTGCTTCTTCCCTCCAACCATGACCCAAAACACCGCTGGATATTGCATCGAATATCACAGCCTCCATTTCATGCACATACTTCTGACCTCCGTGAATTTATTCCTCTTGTCCTGCACCTCCTTAGAGAAGTCGGGGAAAAAAGACACCTTGCTGTCCTTCCACTGAAATTGCTCCAGCTCCTTTGCTCTGAGTCGTACCTTTTCCCTGTCGGTGAACCGGAGGAATCTCACCAATATTTGTTGTGGCAAGGGGTCGGTGTTGCGCCGGTCCAGCGGGAAGCGAGTTGTTGGTACCTGATGCGCCCTCCCGATGGTCATGCTGCTTGGATCTTCCGAAGTGTCCACAAACAAACACTGCAATACTACCTTCACACAGTCTTCCACTCTCTTCCCTTTCTCCATTTCCTCTGGCACTCCTTTTATGTGGATGTTGTTTCGTCTGCTGTAGTTTTCCTGATATTTGAGGCGAGCCTGGAGCTGTGTAATTTTGTTCTCCATACTTTGCGATATATTGACAAGCTGTGTATTATCGTCTTCTAGCTGTGAGATTCTCACCTCTGCGTCGCTGGTTCTTGAGCCTAGCTTAGCTACGTCTGCTTTCAGTGATTCCAGACTTACTTTAATTGTTGTCACGTCGTCACCTACTTTCTGTATGCGTTGCTGCAGTCCTTGATTCATGTTATGGATTTCGTTTAGTATGTCGTAATTATTTCCCTGTGTGTTACTTGCTGCCGACATGTTGCTAGCTGAAGCTGCTCTAGCTTCAGCTGCTAGGTTAGCTTGGGATGGCGTCGATAGGAGTTTATGCATTTTTGGGGCCGTATTATTTCTCCCACGTGGATTTTTCGGTCTCGTCATAAGTTTTTCTTCTCAGACCACTGTATAGGTCCACATTAAGTTACTCATTCAACTTATATTGTTTGACAAATTTAGTTGGAGCGTCGCAGCCTCCACAGCACGCAGCCTCTCCTCTCCACATCGTCACTGGAACCCCAGGAAGTTTGTTCTTGATGTTGGAGGTATTAAGTGACCTGAACTGGTATTTCCAGTGTAATGGCTATGTCTTTTGCTAACATTCACTACTCGGTTAAAGAAATATTCAGGTGTCTGACAGAAAAAAACATAAGAAGGCTGTAATGGAGTTTCACTATAATGAGAAGCAGGATAGGAAAGTGTGCATATATACTATATTGGTGTTTATACCACGGTCTGTGTGAATACTCTTTTCTGATTGGCTGACAGCTGTGTGACAAAACCGTTTAATGCACAGATAGGTCGGCACAAGTTTAATCACTGTTCGAAATTCATCTGCTACTCAACTTGCAACCACTGCAACACGTAATCTTACTCCTTAGTATGTATATGTTAGTTAGTATCCTCCGTGCACAATTATGCTGCAGGCCCATAGAACAGAAATGTTCCTGATGAAACTTGAGCTACATCAGTCTCGAAATATTGATTTGAAAGTTGAAAAGTTGAACTCTGTTTCCTTTGAGGAGTTTATCAAGCCTACAGCTTTTCAGAATGTCTTGTCACTGGGTGTAGTAAATGAATTGTCATCTGAACACCGCAGGGAGTTGCTTCAACCCTTGACTCCTGATGGGGACAATCGCCTGTCATTTTGTTCCTGAACATTCTTATTGATTTGGGACATGACTGGTTAGTGAGGTAGACTTGCTCTGTAACATACTGCAAGTTGTATTTAACCTACTGTTTGTCTACTCAACACCACTGACTTTGAGCCTTGCTAGCATAACGTTAGCTCTCTGGCTAGCAGCCGATTCAGTTAGCTGAGCAGACTAGTTTATCTCCCATTGCTAAGTCGTACCTGTGGTCCATCCTATTTACTGGAGTAGTGAACTATGTTTTTGTTACATAAGGATTGTATGGGACTGTAATGATTGTTCCAGGTATTAGTCAAACCCTCAGGTGCTGCCGGGGGGACGGAGTTTTTGCTTGTTTAAAACTTTATAGATTGACCGCAAATCACATGAAAATATGATTTTGAGTGCAGAACTCTCACCAAAACTTTGTGAATGCCTTCATTTTAAATTGTTGACCATGGTATAAGGGGATAGTCAACTAGTCTGTGTGCGTTATTTTGAGTCACTCCGTGGCATGACGAGGAAGTGAAGAACCACACTCCACTCTGTGTTGGGTGGTTCTTCACCTCCATGTCGTGCCTCAAAACCATTTAACGCATACCTCCTTATTGACTATCTCTTACGTGTAGCACAATTAAGTGCCAATCTGGCAGCCCAATTCTGAACTAGCTGTAATTTATTTATATCTTTCTTAGCTGCCGCTGACAATATGACAGGACAATATTGCGGGTGACAAAAAACCAAAGACAGTTCTACAGTTCTTCTCTTCAAGGGGGAGGCCTGATGTTTCGTTCATGGAAGTTAATCTTGCCAAAATGTTAAGGGAAACTGTCCAAACAGTGGACACACAAACATCGGGGTATAAAAGAACATGTAATGATCTGGAGAATTTGGAGAAGAATTGTCAACTGATCTGCACTGTTAGTAGGGCCGCTGTGAATAAAGAAATTCCCCATCTGATACCTGTGTCTCGACCATCTGATTCCTCTTTCAACCACCACTCTCTGCCACAACAACTGAAACCAAGAAATACTGTGCCCACCATTTTCTTGTTATTTATTTGTTGCAGCCAATCATCAGTCAGCTGGGATAGGACAGTCGCTATGCAGTGAGATTCTCAGTTGGCATGTTAGGAACTTGTGATCAACTTATTCTTGATAAAATAATCTTGGATTTGTCTAAAAAAAATTCTCCAATAGTTTGCTCAGGCCTGGAAGAATGCTTTTTGGATGACTATGAGTAACTGTGAAGGTTAATTTATTATCCTTAGGTAATGGAATTGCCTTTGCCGCTTTTCAAGCCTTCCGGAATACCCCATACAATAAACATTTATTATAGATGTGACAAATAGGAGTAGATACATAATAAGAAGTAGGTTGTAAAAATTTGCAGTCTAAATGGTCAACAACAGCCAGTTTCTTATATGGTAAAGACAGCAGCAGCCTCTTAATATCAAGTGTTTCAACCTGAACAAAATCAAAGTTAAGTTTTTATTCTTCATCATACAGTTCCCAATTAGTGTGCCTTTTTCATTATCCTATGAAAAAAAATTTTCCACGTCCATGCAGAAAGGCTTCTAACCCATAAAGCCTTTATAAACATGTCACTTACGTTCTTTGTAAACATGTGATGCACCCTCTCTCTAAACGTGAGTTAAGCTGTGAAAGGGTTGCATTTGGTTTGGTTTTGACCATAAAAGTATTTGGTTTGGTTTAACAAAAACATGCTAAGCTAGACGTAGAAAAATAGTTGCACATGGTTGGTTCTGTTTAGGAAAAGATAAGTGGGCAGTCACAGCTCACCACCCCAGGACTGACTCCAGATCTTGGCCAGTACCTCAGTCAAGGGTACACACTGAAGACAGAACTAACATACATGTTTTTGATGTTGGGGGAAACCGGAGCACCTGAGGAAACCCACGCACACACAGTAAGCTAACCGCTAAGCCACGGCGTGCCTCTTACATAAGGCAGTTAAGTTACACACACACCTGAAAGCTACCCAGTACAACCACAGCCGATACAGCGGGAATTCCTGCCTCTCACTTCCATGATTTTGAAACCTAATTTAATGAACTTGGTGACTTTTTTAATTATTCAAATTCGATCTGGGTGGATAATAAAACTTTTTTTCTGTGAGGTGACAAACTCAGAAAATTTGTTTTGTTGTTGTTTGTTTGTTTTGTCCCTTACACAAGTATTCACTGATTTGTGAATATAGAATGAAAGACCAGCTCTACATAAATGCAATATTACAAAATTTCATTTTAGACATCTATTGTATGTGTATGTTATATTTTATGCATATATTCCACTTCTTTTTCTGGAGGCTAAGACTTTGAGAAACACACTTTAAACACCAGAATAGTTGATCTGCATTTATAATGGTATTTGTCATGAGAATAAAGAATTTGAAAAGTTTGATTTACCTTCTTATCTGTTCCATGCATACACACAGTAAAATCTAATTAGAAGTCTGACCCAAGTTGAATTCAATAGGTATTGTAAGTTGTATGAAATGCTTTGTGTCAGTTAATTCAGTAAACTCAGTAAAGGTTACTTAGAGATTCAATTTAAATGTACTCTTGAGTAAGTACTACTCAAAATTGCTATTTTATACAACTTTATATTTTGCCCCACCCCACAGCATGCACCCTCTTTGGTGGACCAAATGCCCCTGTGCAGGAAGAGGTGGCAAATTATGTTAAATCACTCTCAAGTTCCCCTCAACCTAGGTGAAAGGTAATGGTACCCAAATCAGAGGGAGGTTCAAAAACGAAGAAGCATTGAATTATAAATGGCTTGGATATCACTTTTTTTTTGGCTACGCTTATCTGTGATGGTTTTCGAAGAAATGTTTGGAAGCTGTATAAAAGTGAAAGTAAAATATAAAATCTGGTAAAGCAGGAAGAGGGCAACACAAGGATAAAACATTCTGTGCAGACAGGACATTCTGGGATGGAGTTATTAGCTTAGGAGTTGTTTTTCCATGATGCAATGCTGTTCCAGACATGCACACAAGTAATCGCAAAGTTTGCAGTTAGAGTGTGCAACCATTTCTCTTTATCAGCTTTGATTTATTTGTGCTTTATTCTCCACCTTGTCTTTGACTCTGTTTATTTCTTTGCTTTCTAACCTTTGCCATCCTTAACTTTCCTCCCTTTCCTTGTTTTGCTTATTCTCCTTTCCTCTTCTTTCTTCCAGTTTTTCTTTTACTTTCTCAACCAAATCTAAGTCTTCTTAAACGTAAGGTAAAAGATGCTGGATGAAGTAAAATACACTAATGACAACATTTATTAACTTAGGTATTATTATTATTATTATTATTACTATTATTATTATTATTATTATTATTATTTCCCATATGATACCTTCTAGCAGCCAATTTCTTTGTGTGCAGTCTGGTTTTAACTTTCCTTTTTCTTTTACTGGGCCAGGAAGGATTCTAGGTGCAAAACAATAATATGTTGACCCGGCAGCAGGTCTTATAGCAGCAATGCTGCTCGTGTAGTGACAAATAGTCAGTTACTAGAGAAGACAAAATACAGACTAGAACAAAAAGTGAGCAAAAAGCATCAACAGTGTGAATCATCTCCACCACTTTTTCTGAAAAATTAGCAGAAACACACATATACACACAAAATAAAATATACAATATATCTTTTAATATGTAAAGACCACTACACTGTCCTGCTGTGTGTGTGTGGATGGCACCTTTTATGACTACTAATAAAACAAAGACAGCAGCCCTTGCCCCAGGAGAGGTCATTTGGCTGGACAAGGCTACCATTCACACACACTCATAAAGACACCCAGCAGGAGTCAACCTGAGCAGTGGCCCTTACATCTAATGAAGGCACAATAGAGGACAGGACAGAGAAGGAGAACAAGACGAGGAGAGGAAATGTCTTGAGAGCGTCTAGAGGGAAGCATCAAGAATTTTCTTAAATTCCTAATTTCATGTATTTTTCTCCTCTTCTTTTTTTCCAGATTTTTGCCCTTACCATTGATGATTTAAAAGCCTTTGTTAGTTCACAGCAATTCTTATTTTCTTATCTTGAAATCTGTCTGATCTTGAAAGATAATTACATTAAAGGTAGTGTTAAATGTTCTGCACGCTTTACACACACACACACACACACACACACACACACACATTCACAACCTGATGGAAAAGCATTCTCAAGCACTCCAAAGTGGACATGAACTATGGGGTAATATGAATGTAGTTTGTTTGATTTTTACCTAAGGTGAGATATGGCACAGAATTCAAACTTTATATTTTTATAATATTGCT
>JAQLOL010014876.1:0-10153 GCA_029783665.1 Naso thynnoides
TTCTCTGTTTGCTCAGATGGTAGAACAGTCGCCCCATATCCAGAGGCCCTCAGCCATGGGTTCAAATCCACCTGTGGTCTCTACTGCTGTCAGTGCTCCTGACCAAGACACTGGCATAAGATCTAAAGTTGTTCCCTGGGCACCGCACTGCGGCAGCCCACTGCTCCTGGCATGTGTAGTTAAGGTTGACTACAAATGGGATGGGTTAAATGCAGAAAATCAAGTTCCCCAAGAAGATCAATAAAGGAAACATTATTGTTATTGTTATTATTAAAAAAAATAATACAAGTTTAGTTTCATGAGTGTCTGCAGAAATTGAGGGTAGAATTAAAGCAAGTAAATCAAAATTTAGTTTGACAATGTGGCTCCTCCATAAGACTGATCTTTTTCATTGCAGGACACAGTAATACGCTTTGGTACCATAGGCTAATTTTGACTCCACTTGTTGTAGTCTTTCTTCCTGCTCTGCTAGCTTGTCTTCCTGTTCATCCAGCTTCCTCTCCTGCTGCTTCTGCTGCTCAGCCAGCTTCTTCCCCTGATCCACCAACTTCTTCTCCTGATCCACCAGCTTCTTCTCCTGATCGACCAGCTTCTTCTCCTGATCGACCAGCTTCTTCTCCTGATCGACCAGCTTCTTCTCTTGCTCCTGCAACCTGATTTGCTGCTCACGTAGTTTCTTTTGCTCTTGGACATGCAGAGCCCCAGAGAGAGTCACGAAGGCATCAGTGAGACTCTTGTTCATGCTCTCAAACTCTGATTTGTAGTTGCCTGATTTCACTATCTGAGACACTTTGAATGCCTGATTGAACTTCCAGATCGTGTCCTCGGCTGAACACAGAACTTCAAAGAGTTTCTCCAAAGCATTTTCCACATCATCAGATAGTTCCATCTGAGCGACAAAGTCTACCAGATCCTGCAGAGCATGAAGTCGCTGCGAAATGTGGGGACATGTCTTATCATTGACCTTCATCCTGTCAAACATGTTGTAGATGCCCTGGATGGGTTTTATGATCTCCATGATCAGCTGCAGAAACAGTCACACGGGACAAAATGGATGGGCATTAATCAGACATTCATAAGAACTTCAATTCTTATTGAGGCAAGTTTCACTGATTGCAGTTGGACTTTGTTCAGCTGAGAGCAACTAAAGCTACATGAGTTGAGCTGCAATAAGATAATTTGATGAAATTAAGTCATGAGCTGAGCTTCAGTCTTCCAGTGAACTATCCTGAACTTCTACTCTGTTTCTTTATTTTAATTTTTCTTTCATATTTCCTCATCAGAATTCATTTAAACAGAGCTGCCTTTTGTGTGATACGATGTCGGTAAACCAGTGCTGATGGCTGCAGCAGGTTGTACCTGTACTTGTTACTCCTCGTCACCTGTTTGGGGATAGTAATGCAGAACTGATGGAGAAAAGATAGACATCAACTCTCTGAGAATATTCATCAATGCATCAGTGTGAATTATGTATTTGAAAGATAAAAAAGGGGTAGAGCGAGAATTTTTTTAAACTTCATCCTCCACCCTGTTCGAACAATGTCTACTTATTATTTTGTTGTTTTCAGAGAGTTTACTTAATACGGAGTGGACTATTTGTTTTGCTTGGCTGCTGAAATATTTTTTGTCTTAACATGTTTGAAAAAAAGATTAACATAAATGGTCACTTACTGTAAATTAGATGACGATGCAAACCGTGTGTCTTAATGCCTGAAAGAAATTGAAATCGAAACAAAGAGTTTCTGTCATTTTATAAGGGTCGACTGATAAGTTATCATCACTGCTGGGATCAGCAGACTTCCTCCTTCCCTTATGTGCTGCTTTATCACTCACTGCTTGTGTTCTCTCCTTTACTCAGGTGTGGTGATTTCCACTGATGCAGGGGATCAGCCTATAAGAGATAAGTTAAGATAACCCTATAAGGAAGCGCTCTCTCTCCCTTTTCTGTTTTTGAGTAAGGCTGGTCATTACTGGAGGTCATAACACCATGTGTTGAGGACTGTTTGCAAGTTTTGTCTTTCTTTTTGAACGCCGTTTTTATCTTTGTGTCTGAACTGTGATAAACAAACAATCTTACCCCTTTTTACCTCTGGTAGTTTATAAAGTAAAGATTCCTCAATTGTTTGATTTTTCCTCTTTCTTGATCACCTGCATCACGTCCTTTGTCTCGCTTCCTTCTCACTGTGTTTTTCATCACTAACTAGCTCTGATTTTGAGATTTTGAGCTTTGCGTTGTAAAGCGTCCTGAGCACAGCCAAAAAGATAAAAGCATTCAAACTAAAGCAAAGACTCTGTTTGGAAAACATAACGAGGAAAAAAGTCAGATATTTGTGTTCAAATTTAGGGAGGAAAAGTCAAAAGCTGTCAGAAAAATAAATACTCTTGGTCTCTGGTTTTGATCTCTGATCTCTGGTTTTGGTGAGAGGAATTTATCTTCTCTTTAATTAACAAGGATAAAGGACCAAGGATATCTTCATTATCCACTGGGGCAATTTATTTCACAGCCAGCAGTGAAGACAATGACAACAGATAAACAGGCAAGACAAGAAGTGCAAAACAAAAAAGAACAAGAAAACTCACTTTGTGTTGCTATGAAGGTCAATAGCAGCAGATAGAATGACTTCTTAAACCTAGTGGTCCTGCATCTTGGCACAATGTGTCTGCGGGCGGAGGGGAGCAACATGAACTCTTTTAAAAGAGGACAGCTCTGATCAGCCTGGACAGCTCGGGCTTTCGTCAAGGTCCTGACATTATACAAGACATTCAGGCTGTTCAAGGTCGCGCCTGTGACCTGGAGGCAGACTTTAACAAGACCTCGCAGTCGATTTCTGCTTTCAGTGCTGACTGACTCATACCAGCAGATAAATGAAAACATGAACACAGATTCAATAAAACAAGAATAAAACAATCTTTATTAAGGGGTTATCTACATTAAAATTACAGAGCTGGCGATAAAAATACATACGCTGAAGTACTTTTTTACACACAAGGTGTGGCTCAAAGGTCAGCTTATCGTCGGTTAAAGTGCCAAGATATTTATACTGATTGATGACCTCAACTATCTGATTTTCTATAACCACAAGGGAGATGTTGCAGGGTTCTTCCCAAAATCTACAATAATCTCTTTGGTTTTGGCCACATTGATGTTTAAAAAGGAAGACTGCCACCACAGGGCCATGGTCAGGACTGTCGTGGTTCACTAGGGACAGGATAACAGAGTCATCAGCAGACTTAATTATGTGAAGCCCTGCATATTGGCTCTGGCACGCATTAGTGTAAATACAAATAAAAGCCGTGAAAAAATGGAGCCCTGGGATGATAAAAGAACATTTGATAAAACACCACTGACCTTCACACACCGTGGCCTGTCAGTCAAAAAATCCACCAGCCAGCATAACAGATCATGATCAATGTTGTGAGTGGTCTTCAATCTTTGTGCTCAAATATGAGGCTGGATACAATTAGAAGCTGAAGAAAAATCAATGAACAGCAGTCACACTAGTGATTTAGCCCCTCCACATGTGACAGGATCGTATTTAATGAAGTGCTAATGGCGTCATCCACAGCCCTACATGACCTGAAGGCAAACTGGAGCGACTGCTTGAGCTAGAGTCAGGAGCGCTTCTTTCACGATTAGTGAAAAGTGAGGTAAGTAACACAGGCCTGTAATCATTTAGTAATTTTGGAGCATTGTTTGGGCACAGAAACATTTATTGAATCCCTTCAAATGCGGGGAACCCTTTGGAGACGGAGAGACACTGAAAATATAAAACAGAAAATGTTTGCTAAGTGCTCAGCATAGTTCTGAAAGATCCAACTTCCATCAGGGTTAGGGCTTTTTTCATCCTTAATGCCCCAGAAAAGTTTCCTGACCTTGTCCTCGCTCACCTCCACACTGTTCAGTCTAGAAACAGTGTTGTTAAAAACTGCTCGCTCATCACTAAAATCATGGTAATTAATACAGCGTTTTCAAAACCTGCCAGCTCCTCTCTGAAAATTAAAGCATTTATAAAAGGGATTTAAATTATTAGATAGCTCAGCATCACTTTTACAATTGAGGGAAATTGGGCACTTATTAATCTGCAACCTCATCATGTTCTTCACACCCTCCCACGCTGGCCGTGCACCGCCAGCACTGAGCACGCCTTCAGTTTTGTCTTTATAATTACATTTTGCAAGTTTGATTTCCCTGTTTAACGTGTTTCTATAAATGCCTGTACTGAGTTACATCACCCTGATTGAAACTAATGTTCCGCTGATTCATTGCACTTTTAGCCGATTTGGAGACCCATGGCTTATTGTTTGGGAAGATGTACCTAGATTTCTCGGGGATGATCAAATCTTCACAAAAATTACCATATGCAGAAACTGTCTTTGTGAGATCATCCAAGTCATCACATACATTAATGAACAAGACCCAGTCTGTGAGACTGAAGCAGTCCTGACAGCATTGAATAGAGTCATGTGACCAGACCAGAACTAACCGATATTTCGGTTTCCTTGGGCCTGGTTTGTAGGAAGGAACCGAAGAAAAAACAGTAATTATCAAACGTGCCGAGCTGAGCCCTCTGCAGGGAATTTTTAAACTCCTTTGACCGACCCATAACATGGGTCAAGACAGTTCGTATGTCTGCCGGACACGTTACATACTGTTCAAAGTTACACAGTCTTCCCTGGTTTGCAGTGGTTAAAATCCCCCATTAACAAGGTTCGGTGAAGCCAATTCACAGTGTTGGCTATAGTTCGAGTTGCCATATGCGCATCAGCCTTTGGGTGGATGTACACAAGAGTCACAGATATTTGGGGACATTCCCTGGGCAGATAAAAAGGTCGTAGGGATACAGACAGAAGCTAAATATGAGGAGAACACAATGTCTCTCTGAAGACCACCAAGTTGGACCAACTCCTGTTAACGTGCAAACACACCCCTCCACCAAGTGACTTAACGGTCACTGTGGGGTCTCTGTCAACACGAAAGGGAACTCCAAAACCATCTATTTCAGACTGGTCTTGATCTTTGAGCCATGTTTCAGTGAAAGCAAGAAGACAAGCGCTTTGAATCTCATCCACTTTACTCCGGAGTGACCGAACATTGGCCAAGATGACAGTAGGAGGGGGGTATCCCACGAAGGCCTTGTCTAGTTATCTTGTAATCCACCTCACCACGTCTGTCCCATTTCCTTACCCCCATTGGTCAGGTCATCCAGCTGCGGTTTCCTGTTGAAGGATTTAGGGGAGTACCACATAAGCAGGAGGAAATCACGGCTCTACCAGTGAGACTCATGGTGCTCACAGAGCCCACACAAAAAGTGACATTAAATGAGAGAAAGCCTCTTCCAACTTAGGTGAGTCATTGGGTGCATCTCAAGTCTCTTAAATTGCATCCACGTTTTCCTCACTTGTGTCCTTTCCTTGCATCTTAGTCCCGCCCACTGTAGATGCATGGAGAGACGCAAGGAAACTGAAGTGAGGAGAGAGGAGATGAGGGAAGACGATTTAAGAGAAATGAGACGTCCTTTCCTCGGCGGCGTCACATGAAGCGACGTCCCTTTATGATGACACAGAGCAGCTGGATTTGCTGTGCTGAGTGTTTCCCAACTACTGCTGTCTCCTGAGTTTTTACTCACTCAAGCCAAGTGATCTGGAAGTAACTGCCCATTCATATATTTGAACAAACACATGTAGAGCCTCTCTTCTGTTTTTCCAGTTTTCACTCATTCCTGATATGACATTTTTAATGTATTGTCACACTCGTATCATCTATGCATTAAATGTCTTTGCTCTCTGGACTCCTTCATGTCAGTACGTCTGAATTAATTCAATGCAAAGAAAGAGTGAATATGGGCCACTTAAACTTGAATTGCTTCTCTGCCATCTCATTCAAACACTTCTGCTGTGGAGGCGGAGTTTTTCTACCTTATCGTTGAGCTGAGAGACTTCCGCGGAGGATGGACTCGTTATCCTCGCTCCTCAATGATTGCTCCTTGTTCCTTGATCCTTGGTGCACAAATAAGAGCTTTGGGACGGTCCTCAAGATGGCGTCACCAAAAAAACTTCCAGTTCATGTGAGGATCAAGGAGCGAGGAAAAGGCAAAAAAGAGACTTGAGACACACCCATTGTCGCTTCATCATGCACAGATTAATGTAAAATTCATGTTGCTCATGTTTGTTTAACTGAGAATTTATTTCTCAAAATTAGATGTGAGAACAAATTGTTGTTGAAGTTTTAATCTTGTATTTATTTGTTTTTTGTGTCAACATCCTATGGGTTGTTTTTAAGTTTTTTGTTCTCTTCATGTAGTCGTAATCAGGCTAATTTACTTAAGGTTTGGATCGGTGAGAAAATAAACCCTATTTTAAGATTGAAGATGTGTTTCTTGATGCATTCTGCTCTGATGCCCATCAGCTCATTGTGAACCTCCTGATTTTCCAGTCCGTCACTAATAGTTTAGGTTTGACAGTAATTATCCAAGCTTTAAGACATATGTGTCTGGGATTCCTGCATCCAAGCAATGATGGAGGTGGATGGAATTCAGTTTAAGGGGACAAGATGACTGTTTCCACAAACAATTTCCCCATTATTCTGAAAGTGGCACAGCACACTGCTTATTAGAGATTATAGACATCATGAGATGTTATCGTCATGTTTGCAGACCCAAGAACCACTGAGAGTTTATAGAAAGGTCAGCATGAAGACATATTTGGGTGATAACTCGGCTCTGCAGCTCCGCCTTCCTGTGGTGAGTTATGCTTCTGCTTTAAGGTTCATCTCAATAAATCCTGGGTGTGTCGGAGCTGAGCATAAACAACTCTCAGCAGAAGGGAAAAGGGCAACTTTCAGAGAGGAACAGGAAGGACCGAGCAGCAGAGGGAGGAGCTGGAGGCCACAGAGGCAGTTTCTTTTTTCTCACAGCACACAATCACGGCGTACATTTACCTGAGCTGAGACTGGAGCTGTCACTGTTGTCCACCTGCAGGTAAATCTTTGTTTTAGATCATTTCTGAGAACTGCTCTGCAGACAGCTCTTTGTGTCCTGCAGGTCACTCTGCTGCAGATTCAGCTTGTAGGTCAGAGGCACAATGAGTCATTTCTCTGCAGTTGTTCTTTGCAACACAGCCGGCTTTTTGTAGCTTTGGGTTTTAGTTTCACCACAGAGAAACATTTCACACAGGCAGTGACCGACTTCGAGGTTTGATCTGTCACTGAGTGAACCTAACACTTAAAGGAAAGAGCAACAGAGAGCAAAAACAAAAACTAAAACCTGTAACGCTCTCACCTCGCAAAGGACTCCTTCACTGTGAGTTAAAGGTGGAGTTTGCCTTCTCGTGTCAATTCATCTCATGAAATGACAGCAGACAGCAGAAAGAACACGCTGCACAGGTTCATGCCAGACAAGTGTTTACTTGCCTGATATGTAAAGAACAAATATGACAAACAGGAAGTTAAGTATTTGCAGACAGCTTAATTTGAATCTCTTGTTGCTTAATGTTCGTGTCACAAATCCAGAGAATCTTTTGTTAAATTATCCACCATTGACGAGGAATAAATCAAAATAACATCATCCTGTTACCATATTTCCCATTATCAGTGAGGGTGTATGTTGTTTACTGTAGATTTTCCTGTTGCTCTCAGCTATGAGGTGCTCAAATAGACATTTTACTCAAAAATGGAATATTTCTCTCTTACCTGTAGAGATTTTTTACCCACTTGGACTGCTTTCTTCCAGGTAATATGAAATTATGAGCCCAAAGCGCCAAGACATAGATTTTGAAAACTCAGCCGCAATGTTTCTTTTAAAACATCAAGTCTTAGAAAATCCAAAAACATTTATGGTGAATTAGTTTGTTACTGCTGTTGTAAATGAAGCCTTGTGGCTGTTATAAACAGTGTGAGACAGCAGAGTCAGTCTGAAGTGTGAACATCCATTATTATTTTGTTATTGTACGTTTTGTCCTGTAAAACACCAACAAACTCCTGGGAACACTTTAATCTGTGTAAATCAACACTGGCATCAGAGATGTTTCACATCCTGTTTCTCTGATGTTGGAGTTTGTAGATCAATCAGCAGAAATGATTTTGAGGAAACAGTCAGCAGGTCTGTTGGGTGTGAGTGATGGACTGTGACTCGATGCCGTCAACATGAATTAATGATGGATGAATGATGTCCTCGCTCACCTTAAGGCTCAACTCAGCATCATAGGATTCACTGATTAGATTTGGAAAAACATTCCCGTGGGAAATTTTTTCAACAGCTCAGTTTAATTCCACATCAGCCCAGTTCAATACAGAGCCACTTGCTAAATGACTAATCGACCTGTTCTGTCATGAAAACAGTTATTTTACTTTTTCAGTGGAAGGTGCTCACAGCAGAGGCTATAAATGTAGAAAAAGTCACTGGGAAGTTATTTCTGAAAGCATTTCGTTAGTTAAAATCCGTCTTATTTTTTTCTGTTTTTTACTGTGGTGGCTGAGAAACCAAGACCTCTGCGTGTAACACTGAATCTATCTGCACAGGCCAAAACATCTAGTTATGAGAAGAGGGAATACGTTTTTTGTGATTTGCTTGAACTACCTAACAAGTGTGAATTCACGACAGCTGCAACCAGCGGCTAAACTTGTTATAATCAACAAATGGTTGATCAGTTTTGAAAGAGGGCGGGGCTAAAATAAGGGGCAGGGTAAGCAATGACTAATGACAGTGTAATTGTTTGAATATGTGTGCTTCTATGAAGTTTGGCTATGTTACAAGAATTCTTTTAGAATTTATCTGCCTTTTTGTTACAGGCCGCTCCCACTGCCGTGCCACCCTTTTGCCAGTTGGCCAAAAAAGTTAATCAGCTGTCCTTTGGTTCATGACAAAACTTCTCTCTAAATGTTGTACAAGTCTGTGAATCCATTTGGAAGCAAGGTGCATTTTTGCAGCAGGCCACTCCCATTGCCACACCTCTTTTTAGCTAATTGCATGAACACAAACACACCTTCACACACACATACACGCACAAACTTGACCTCCATACCAAATTTCAGCCTCCTAGGGCAAAGACTGTGTCAGCCTGAGTGGGGAATTTTCTGTGGACTGACTGTCCATCCCACCAACCTACAGAGTGACCTATTCACCTTTTTCACCTGGGTCACAATCTTAATTTTCAAAGGCTTAGCTGGGTGGGTGCAGTAGAGATGTTCCATAGCAGGGCGACAATGCCACAGGCATCACTTCATCCACTTGTGAGAGTGTTCAGAATTGACTGAAAAGTGATGAAATGTACACAGGACAGGACTCCCGCCTCTTGTAAAAATTACACCAAGGGACACAGCAGTAAGATGACATCCAGGTGAAGTGATGCCTCTGGCGTTGTTGCGCTGCTGTGAAATGTCTCTGCTGTGCCCACCCTGCTGAGCCTTGTTTTGTAATTACAGTATGATGGCGACCTGCGTGAAAAAGGCAAATAGAGCTGCTGTTCGCTGCTAAAAATATGAAGTTCATCCTGTGGGTGGTACTATGTAATTATTTCTGGATGGCAGGTTTAACAAACATGAGCATCAGCGTTTATGTTGGGATAAAGAGATAATTAACAGCTCAGGGTGGAATTAATATATATTGTTCTTCAGTAAACCAAAAATGTATTTGTCCGTCTCTCAGTACTGTCTCACTTCCTCCCAATGACTCTCAGCTTCAAGTCCTTTGGTTTCCACACAGACTGAAATCATTTTTCTCTCTTAACATGTTGCCATTCTTATGGCCCATAGATGGGCCATACAGGTTTTAAGTGGTTCTTAGCACTGTGGATATTGATTTAAATGCATAAATTTGAGTCAGTATGGACATGCTATAAATTTTTATATTTTGTTTAGTGCTGTCAAACGATTAAAATATTTAATCGTGATTAATTGCATGATTTTTATAGTTAACTTGCGATTAATCGCAAATAAATCGCACCTTTTTAAATTGTCAGTTCTAAATGTACCTTTAAGGGATATTTTTCAAATTTTCAATGCTCTTATCAACATTAGAGTGGAAAAATATGCTTTCTTTATGCAAATGTATTATTATTGCAGCAATCCAAATCAGGGAAAAATACTGTGATGTACAGTATATTTGATTGAGCACTCAGCTCAGAGACGCTTAGTAGCTTATATGCAAATTATCCATGT
>JAQLOL010014877.1:0-10151 GCA_029783665.1 Naso thynnoides
TCTATAGTCAAAAGATTTTGAAATAGTCTCATTTACCTGCATTTTTTTATTTTGAAAATAGGATGTCAGGAACTCAAAGAAAGATGAAATTAGCCTGCTTGGAAAAAAAAAAAAAAATCTTGGTATAACAGTGAGGACGAATGAGGCCTCTTGATCTTTTCTGTATGGATCGGTGGTGCTGTCGTATGATGTAAGCTAAAACCAAAGCTGACTTTGACACCCAGACAGGATCTTGTCTCAGACCAAGTGGCCTATTCTGCATAACTGGTGGTATATATGCTAATATCAAAATAGCACCTATATGATCTATGGCCCTGTCGGAGAATTTTCTTTCACAGGTTAGGAGAGAGAAGAAAAGAAGCAGAGAGGCAAATAGTCTTTGTCACCTGGATTTGATTTTCTTTGACTGGGTAGATGATGAGAGGGCATGATAATAAATTACTTGAAGAAGCTCCCGAGTCGCAGTCAACACATTAAAGAAATATTCTGTGCAGGAGGGGGGCAACTGCCACAATCTCACACAAATATCACACATATCAACCTCACTCATGAAAAAAACATATTTGAATGGTGAACCAAATGCTCTCTTTTCTCCATCAGTTACGAAGAATAACAGTGAAGTATATTTGATTTTTTTGTTTGTTTTTTTATTTACTCATCACTTTAATGTGTGAAAGACCGTTGGTCATAAAGAAATAATTGTCAAGACAGAGGAGGCAATGAGAGAAGTGGGAAATCTCTTTTTCTGTTATATGAGGAAGTGAAGAACTGTAGCTCATCTGAAATTAAAATTACTCTCTGAGTTTTTAGTGTAAATGTACTGAATTTCCAACTCTTTTCTAATTACCTCTTTCTGTTCCCACCAGGACGGACCTGAAGCTGGACAGACTGTGAAGGTGAAAACTTAATAATTAACTACCATTAAATATGTCATGAGACCTCAGCAACAGTTGCACACTATTAAATAATCATTGGATTTGTGATCCTTAACTCTTAGCATGTCGAAGGGCACAATCACACTTTGCCCAGTGGTCCCGTACCGTGCCCAAGCCCGATTGTCCCCCCTCCCCTCTCCTCCGCTGACCTACCTTCACATTGAGTGAAATGGGCCTGAGCACGCTTAAGCTACCTGATCTATGGAGTGCAACCCGTATTTTCAAATATTGAACCGTCATTTTTAAAAAATCTTGTAATGACATATTTTAAATGTTCTTTGGTATCAGCAATCGAAAAGATACTGCTCTTTATTGGGACTTTGAATGCTGTAGTCTGCCTGAATTTAAGGTGAGTCATCAACAAACAGTCACAGTGATGTCAACGCTCAACGCCGGTGCTTGTGCATTTGTATCCGTGCCATGCCGAAGCCCAGTTCTTCCAACTGTGCCAATGCAGACAAAGTGTACCATGCTTGGGCAAACGGATCGCTCACACTGGTCTAACAAACTGGACTTTGGAGGTCAAACATGTTAGGCAAAGTACGGATTGCTTAATGTTAGTGGGCCCTTAATAACTTAGAGCTTACTCCTAAAAGATTGTTTTTTGGAATGTGTCTGAAGTTATTCCAGGTTCTGACTGGGGTCTCACTGAGATTCATATAGTTTAAAGTGATTTTCAGGAGAACCACTGAGGAATCTCAAAAAAAAAACACTTTTTAAAAGTGTCTTACTACTGGCAAAGGGGTCTGACAGTAACTCACATTTGGTCGGGCTGTCTCACTGATATGAAATGGACTTAGATAGAAAAGGAAAATACATCAATAAGTACATCTACATGCACACTTTTTGTCATTCTGATTGAAATAATTCCAATTAAAGATTTCAAGTCAACTGTTTACCTCTGATGTGATCTAATACAGTCTGATGACACCATGCGGCAACGGATTTAATTGGAACAGCTGTCTGACACGCATTAAATGATGAATAAATCATGAGATTGGTCAGAGGTAAAAGTGGAGAGCTATCATTTTTCAGAGCTGTAGTTGCTGTTTTAGTAAAGGTCTTTACACTAGGCAGCATTTAATTGCTCCTTCCAAGCGCTATAATGGTCTGCCAGACTGTCAATTTCAGTGTTTGTGCTCAGAAGTACACAATTGCTTAAAATACACTCAACAATAATAAATAACTCTTTGTCTACTATATTTTTGTCTATATCATGTATTTAATTTTTTAAAAAGTAAAACAAAAGGAATTAACACTGAAAAGATGAGAGAAAACTTTTTTTAAAAATAATACATGCTCCTCCCCTCCTCTCTGCTACTGGATTTGTTTGATAGACAACTGAGAATAATTTCACCATACACACACACACACACACACACACACACACACAGGGCAGTTTTTTTCAGAAGTAGTTTGGTTTTGTGTACTTTGACAAAGTTTTGCAATATTTCTACCTGTTGCTTATGTGTAGATGGTGCCTCTGGAGATGGTCTGGCCACGCTCTTGTCAGCTCGTGTTTTCACTGTTAAGATTTATTATTTTATTAAAAAAATAATCTGTTTGCATTTGACATAGAAGAAATAAACGAAAAATGTTTTTAAACTATCGGCCCTGTCCACACGTATGTGGATACTTTTGAAAACATAGTTTTTTCTCTGTGTTTTGGCCTCCCGACCACATACAGAGTTTTAAGTCACTGAAACAGGTTTTCAAAAACACCTTCCAAAGTGGAGGTTTTGAAAAGCTCTGTTTTGCTGTGTTCATATGGACAGCTAAAACGGAGGGTCTGGAAAACACTGATGTCATTACCTCAACTTGGACATGGCAGTTATTGTTTATATGTATTTAAATGTCATTATACTTGCTTTGGCACGACTCCCAGTCGATATTTCCCTGGCACTTGTTGACTTCAATATGCCAGTGTGCCACAAACAGTAAGTCTACTGTCACATCAGTCTCACAGACAACTTCCAGGTGATGATCTAAACCAGAGCCTTCCTTTGTTTGTCCTTTGTTTGTTTCCTTACAGCATGTCCACGTCCATGTGCTGCCCAGGAAAACAGGGGACTTTGAACATAATGACAGCATATACGATGAGGTAAGATGGCAGAATTTTGACTGTCCTGTTTTATGAGTCTTATTTTGCTCATTGTCATACTGTGAAGAGAAAAGATAAATACCCTATTTTGTGAATCAAAAGCCAATAGAAATGTGCACATGCGAGTCAGCCTCATACTCTGCCTTCTGCACGCCCACATTCAACCATTAATGATCAATGCAAACTGCCTCATGAATATTAATGACCAGAAATGAGCCTGCTGATCAGTGATTCCTTACAGTGAATCAAGCAACAACTGAGAGAAAGACAAAGGAGCTTTGTCTTTCTGATACACATATATGCTTGTGGGTGAGACAGTGGAAAAAAAAAGTGCCTGTTAAAAAACTCTTCTGTAAGTTTTACGCGTAGCCTAGATCTAGACCACACATTACATAAATCTATTAGAACTCAACAAAGAATTCACAGTTGAGTAAGCACTTGATGGTGACGAGTAAAAATGTCCTTTTAACGGGCGAAACCTCAGAATGGATCCCTCGGAGGTGGGCTGTTATCTGATTGCAACGGTTGGGTTGAGAGTGCGATGCACACCCAACCCTTATTCAGGCAGCCAGAGTTCAAGACTGTGCGTAGTTGAAAGTTAAACTCAAGATGTCAAACCAAAGAACTTTTTCAAAACACAACCAACCATGTGTAGCTGTTGTACTGAGCCTTACCCCAATTTTTCTTCCTAAACCTAGCCAAGTGCACTGGTTGCCTTAAACCTAATCAGACTTATACTCCTTTACAACATAAATCCCCCACCACCACCACCACCACCAAAAAAAAGGGTTCCTTGTGCTTCTGTATGAGACACCAAGGGCCATGCCAAAGTGGCAATATTTGACAAGTGGAGATGAATAGGTTGCATACTCATCATTGTTTGTTGTGTCATTTGCTAGATGCTTTTGGTTTTGATCTGCTGGGTCAAGTCAAGTAGAGACACATGGTGCAAGTGTTATTGCAGAATTTTTTAACCAAAATTTCAAATAAACTGATTCACCTGTGGCTGTTCATAACTTTAATTAAACATCTGAAAGATGAGTTTGAGCGTACACCAGTGGGCCCTGCAGCCCCCAGGAGCCATCATCTCCAAACCAATGAACCACATCACTTCAATAAGAAAATAATGAGCATGCCTTTCAGGCTGTTTCAAATTTCACTGTGACATTTAGAATTGTATCAAAAGACTATAAATAACTAGTGAGTTTGAAATGAATTTTCTAATAACAACATCTAAAAAAGAATTACTTCACCATGTTCCTCGTCAAGGGGAAAAAAAAAAATGCAGTTCCACAACACAGTACCAACGGCAGATTTTAAAAAGTTTTTTTTTTTTTTTTGCATATAATTAGAAGAGTTATTGTAAGAACAGAACAATCACCGTTATTCACATTTTCCATGTTATACCTAGCAAATGTTTTTTTTTATTTCTTCAATTTTAATTTTTTTTTAGTTTAGCTGAGTTATCAGCAGAAGATACCACATATCTGGTGCGGTGCTGGAGTCTAGGTTGTTAACTGGCTGGGAGTAACTCCAGAGTTGGAGCATCTAACAGCTGCTTTGACTCACAGTTCATAGAAAATCTTCACTCAGCCAAAATGATTGCAGTCACAAGGCAGCATTTACATGTGTCTGTTTGCAGAAAGCACAAACTTCACATCATCTCTTCATATACCATTAAATCTAGGTATTAAAACTAGAGTAAAGATGTAAGACTCCGTCCTCACACACACTCACTCTTTTTCTCTCTTTCCCTCTGTCTAGTTTGGATTCCTAGGTGCTGCATTTTTAAACATTATGGATATCATAGCCTATAGGTGTTTGACTGCATGCACACACTCTCTATCACACACACAAACACACACCACAAAATTAATCAACACTCGGCCTCTATTCATGAGACGTGAGCAGATGGAATTTGTGTGAAAACTGTTTGCAGATGGAAATGTACGTGTATTTCAACTTTCATCAGTATTCTCCAGTCTTATAGTCCAATATAGTCTCCAGTCCAATAGCTCCAGTCTTTTTTCTTTTTTTTTGTGGTACTAACAAAATTTACACCTGCTCCTAACTGCTCGTAGCACTTGTGTAAACCTGAAAATGCATGTAAAAATTTGCTTGTCATTTTTTGAAAATACATTTTTGATTAATATTGTGCTGTTATGCTCACAGCACAATGATGCCTTTGAAACGTGATTTAAACATGACAAAGATTAGAAATATAACATATTTAGCTAGTTTTGTCGGTGATAAGCAGATAAAAGTTTCAGACTAGGTTTATTAAAAATGTGAAGTGTGTGTTTATTTAAATCGACTCAACATGCATTTTCTACATGTAGAACAATAGTAGCCTGTAATTTGTGGCAGATAAGTCTTTCTGATGAAGCAAGCAATGTGCACATCTGCAGCACTCTTCAAAAAAGAAAAGATCTTTTACCTTTTTAGCTGTTTCAAAAAAACCAAAGGATGCTTTGCCGCCTTTCGCACTGATTCTTTTTTTTTTCTTTAAAGATATTTTTTGGGCTTTTGTGCCTTTATATACAGGACAGCTGAAGAGTAGACAGAAAACAGGGCAGAGATAGGGGGAATGACATGCAGCGAGGGACCACAGGTGGAATCCGCAGCGCGAGGGCATAGCCTCTGTATATGGGGCGCTTGCTCTACCGACTGAGCCACCAGGTGCCCCTCTCATTGATTCTTTACCAAAAGTTTAATGTTGGAAAAAGGAGAAAAAATAATAATAATAATCCACCGTGACCCTCAAAATGCATCTTTCAAGGTGGAATGTTGTCTTACATGTTCTTCATGATGACATACCCTTTAGTAACAATGGGATCACTTAATGAAATGCACATTAATTTCTACTAGTTTCTACTGTTCCAGTTGGGCAGCACTACACATAACAGAGAACACAGAGTTATCAGCATCAGTTTCCTCATTCCAGGCCTTTGATTTTCTTATGCCTGTCACACCACAACTAACGGAAGAAAATAGAATTTTTTTCTCAACTCCTTTTCACCCAAAGTTACTTTGATCTCAGCTTCAGAAAAGTCCCCCACCCCCGTCTCTCTCTCCCTTTGTTTGCATCATGCCCACATCTTCACAGGATGCACCTGTTCATAGTAGCCTAATAATCACCTGCCTAAATGGTGTTCACTAACTATTCATGGGGGATGATGTATGTTAATTGCTGGGTAGTGGGAGCGTGCCATCAGTTTGCAATTAATTGGTATTCATGAACATACTTAAGTCATTATGATCAAATCCGGCTTTCACACCATGGCCATTAATCTGGAATAGGTTTTAAGTACCAAGGTGTTTTATGTGCAAATCTACAAATCTACCTACAAATTTCCGAACATTTCGTGAATGAGACCCACTGTGTTTTAATTTTGTGTAGAAATATAACAAGAAAGATGGTTAAAAATGGCACTCACATTTTCTTAAAAAACATTAATACATTTTTTAAAAATGAATCAATGAATTAATTGATTCATTAATCTGAAGGTCAATTCTGATGCTGTGCTGGAAATAATTTTCTAAATTAAGCAATTTTTGATTAAGTCCTATTAATTTCCAGTGTAAACACGTAACTTCAGATTAAGAACCACCCACTCCCACTTTAAGTCACACACATTCCAAGCATGGATATTGATAAAGATAATTTGGTTGGTTGAACAGAAACAGTTACAGATAATGCTGCACCTACTCATCCCTAGTGATTATTCTTTTTCTTACAGAAAAATGGAAAACAATTACCTGAGCAATAGTGTGAGGTCAGAGCCATACATTTGTAATAAAATACATAAATAAATGAAATCAATGTGGGGCTTAAAGCAAAGTTCGGGGTCAAACCAAAGTCCAAAATATTTGAAAAAGTTAATTTTCTTGAGGGGAGATCCACCATCAAATAACATGGAAGTCAATAGGATGTGAACACCTGTGTTGCATGCCAAACACCATGCTGCAGTCCTTTTTTTTTTTTTTTTTTTTTTTACGCAGTAGGAGTCTGTTATCATAAAGCCATTTTTGAACCAAATTCAAATCAGATTGAAAAATCAGAAGAGTTTCAGATCTAGAAGTGTAAATAACAGTGTCATCAGCATACTGTTCTCAGATGGACACGACAATTTAAGCATGATTTGGGGTAGATCTTTAATAAAGATGGGGGAAAAAAGTGCTCTCAGGGTGGAGCCCTGTGTTAGACCCTTTTCAACAGTGAAATAGTTGGACTGAGTCCAGAGGGAAGGAATTGTAAAAAGGCTCACAATGTCCTCAGAATCACAGACGTCAGAGTTATACCCTGTGTTGGGCATTTCATCGGACATCTTTGCCAAGGATAGCTGCTGCCATGGCTAGCTGCTGTTCAAGATAGTGTTCAAACATATCACACTAGTGTTCCACCATGTTGTGACGTCCATGATCAGCTTGTGCTCATTTAAGTCCTTGTTGAGTAGCGCTTTCTGTTGGGATGCAAACACAACAGTGGTTGTAGTACTTTGGTGGAAGAAGGCTAAAACCCATCTCACCCGCCCAGCAGAGGGGTGACACAGGGTATATATTCAGACTTGCAGGGTGGCTAAGTTTAAGGTGTGGGCCAGCCCGGCCTCCCTCACTGCAACGTCTGCATTCCTCACTTTGTCTGTGACAACAGCAATTCCATGTTCAATCTTTCCCAGCTTCCATTCAGTCACAGCCTCATTTAGTACTTCAGCAACGTGGACCCCAAGGTGCGTCTCAAAAAGAGGGCAAATTTAAAGAACAAAGCCTGATATCTCCCACTCAGTGACGATCACCTGGGCTATGATGGTTATACAGTTTTGGGTCGTTCTGGGGGTCTGTTAAAGCAAAGTTCGGGGTCAAACCAAAGTCCAAAATATTTGAGGGTGGAGGGTGGTATTTGGGTCTGTTAATGGGTCTGTTAATGTAATTCAGTATTTGGGCTCCAGTGTGTTGACCAACAGTGGAAATCCTTCATTTTCAACTATGCAAAGGGGCTTCATATCTTTTGCCATGAAAAAATTGATGCACCGGGTAATCTCCTTGGCCTTTGTGCTAGTTTGAGCGAGCACAGACTTGCCAACCTGTATGCATTTTGTGTAGTAGGTATGCATTTTGACATCGGAAAATTAAATTGTGTATATGCAGTAGTCAAGTCTAACAACATCATGTAGCAGTGTGTAGCCCTGCTGAAAACAAAATAAGTGGATTTTGACCAGTCTTGGTGCAGGATTATTCCCCTGCTTTGCCCAAACATCTATCTGGGGTGAACGTGCATGATTGACTGATACCATTTTTTGTCACCGGCATTAAGTGAGTTTACATTATAGTTTTTTTTTTTTCATTCCCCCCACTGGCTGGCTGGTTCAGATGACTACTAAACTTCTTTGCAGAAGTAATGTTAAACAGACTGGGTGAATGTGAATAGTTTTAATCGTGAATTGGGTTCAACTAAGTTGCAGACCTTCCAACCTTATGAAAATATTAAACGATAATTATGTTAGCGTAAAGTCATGTAAATCTGCAAGGTATCTCGTTTATTTTAAAGTGACTTAAGATGGAAAAGTACAGTTAACTTACATTAACGTTAACTTTAATTGTCTGTCTCTCAAATTGGTAAACATGGTTTTCAAAGTAATGTGAGTTACTCATAAATAATATGCAGCCAAACCCTTGATCTTAATGAGAGGAGTGAATCACAGCATGATGGGGGAAAAAAGCAAGCTCTCATGCCACAGTCATTACTGTTACCTCTGAAGTTACTGAGATGTGCGTGTGTATTTGTCTTACCAGCCTTGCAGTCCAGAAATAATTAATAATGACGTCTGATGAACATACTGACAAGGGGAGAGAGAGAGTAGACCCACTAAAAAGAACAAAGTCCATGCCTTTCAGAAATTCCTTCAAAAATACCAAGAGCAATGGCAATGCCTTCGTCCCTCAAAGCTGCCGCATCATGCATTCTGAAGTTTGTTCAAATATAATTTTGATAAAAGCCACCAGGGAGCAGGTTTTTCTTTGTGTGTGTGTGTGTGTGTGTGTGTGTGTGTGTGTGTGTGTGTGTGTGTGTATTAAAGACTGTTGACGCCACAGATTCAGTCCCCAAATTAGCTCTTCTTCCTGCAGTCGAGTGATTTGAGACCATTCTGGGCAGATAATCTTTTTTCCACATTCATTTTTAAACACAACTTGCCGTTTGCTGTTGCAGACCACGCTGGGCCACTTTTTAGAAAGATGTTTCCTGATAGTGAGATAGCCAGACAGTATGGATTTGTCAGAACTAAGACAGCCTCTGTGGTAAAAACACTGGCCAGGAATGATGATGAGTGCATTACAGAAGCAATGAAGCAGTCTTCATACAGCCTTGCTACAGATGGCAGCACAGATATGGATAATGTTAAAATGAACCCTGTTGTGGTCAGGGTTTTTTATACCAGTCTTGGGAGGGTAGTTGTCATGTTGCTCAGGATTTGTGAATGAAGAGTGCCTACTGGGAGAGCAATGTTTGAACTGCTTGATGGTGAACTGAGGAAGAGAGGCATTACATGGGCAGACTTTATCAGTTTTATCAGCTAACAATCCTGCAGTTATGCAAGGTTTGGTGAAAGGTGTTTTTTGAAGAGGCAAAATCCACACATCTACCTACTTGGTTGTACCTGCCACCTGATACTTCTAGCTGCAGAGAGGGCATCCAGGCAGCTCAGGATGAACATTGAAGACTTCATTATCATCCTTTATTAATGTTTAGACAAAAGCAGCACAAGAAAGTCAAGTCTGCATGACATACAGATCGTATGTCATGCAGAAGTGAGGAAGATTCTCAAGCTTTCCTCCACAAGATGGCTGTGTCTGGGGCCATGTGTGAGCCGTCTATTGCAGCAGTGGGATCCTCTTACTGTTTTCTGTGAAAATGGAGTGGTGTCAAAAAAAAGGAAGAAAGATCCATCAGGTTCCTCCAAGTTGCCAAAGCCTCTGTTGTATATTTTGATGTTGATGCTGAAGAAGTAGACCACTCGGACACGTCTTCTTTGTAGATGGAAAAAAAGGTTTATTACAAAAGAAAAGACAGTGTCACAGAATCCAAATCAGTGAGACTCTCCGTGCCAATATGAGAA
>JAQLOL010014878.1:0-10151 GCA_029783665.1 Naso thynnoides
CAGTCATCTGTTGCTACAGAAATTATTAGTGTCTGAGCTCCACATAATGCAAACGCCCTGTTATTCCTAGAAGCACAACTATATTATTCATCATGTTATATCTTGATTGACTAAGACTACAGCATAACAATGACTAATATCCATGCATCACTAAAACTCATTGGCCAAAAAAACGAAAGGAAAAAACAAACCATGCATTCGCCAAACAGGACCAGCCATAAACTAGGTTTGTATATTGTCTTTCTACTCCTTACTCCTACTCTGTGCTTCTTTAACAATTCATAGATTAAAATGTTCAGCTCTTTAAGGAAATTTATACTTGTACTCTTTCTAACATATTCCAGTGGTTTTATATTGTTTTTTTTATATTAAAATTTAGAATAGATAGTTTGGGTGGAATGTTTGAAACTGAATATGTCTAAACCACTTCTGCTCTGTTCCTCTGCAGTGGGTAAATCACCACTTTATCATGACGTGCAATATTTTGCTGTGATGCAGAATGGATAGAAGCAAAGACATCATGCTCTTTAAGTCAGAGACACCTGTCGTCATGCGTACATGGTCCTGACAGTTCTGTAGGTGGACACTTACGAACTTCTCATTTATCTTTCTCCCCTTCATTTTCATTCTTTGTGCCTTTGTACCTCTGACGGCCGGTCCTCCATGTCTCACTGTGACTCGCTGCTTTTTTTATGCCTTTTAGAGATTTTTAACAACATCTCTCTGTCTCTGTCTGTTCTGTAAAAGTTAAAGAATGGACTTTTGAGCTCTGGTTATTTTGTTTGACTGTTCCCAAAGGTCAGGTATAAATTCCAAATTTTAAAAAGCAAAAGCAAGTGTTGTAATATTGGTCAACTGTACAAACTTTGGATTTTTATCCTTTTTATTTATTTATTTTTTTTAATGCCAAATCATACAACACATAATGGGGGGTTGGTGTCAGCAAGGGTCTGTACAGAGAGAGAAACCAACTTTCTTTTCAACGAACACGTTTCCTCGACTTTTCTTTCCCCTCCTTCCACCTGGATTCACACAAGGATAGAAAGAGCCAGACATCAGCACGGTATCGCATGGTTACACACTACAACAATATGCAGCCTGTGGTGCAGCGGTGAAAGTGCCTTTCACAGGGTCAATAAGCAAAAAATAATACAGAGGGCAAAGTAAGAAAAAGCATCTTCCCCAACACACATCTGCACTCGATGCAGTTTTCAAAACTGAATACAGTTAAAAACAATCCCCTCATGAATTTAACAACAGCTACCACAGCATCTCCACGAATTTATGCATGAGCTTTTATACTTACAAAAACAAAACAGGACAATTCAAAATTTCTCTTTCATTTTTCAAAAATGTTCACTTGACGTGTATAAAATGAACAAAAAAGATCACAAGCAAAGATAAATTGTAGTCTTTGAAGTGGAATCATCCTAAAATGACAGAAAATTAGTTCTCTGTTAACAGAAAAAGAACATTAGAAGGAAAAAAGTCTTTTTTTGTACCTGTTAGAAATGTTCAAGCTTTTACTTTGCCAGTGAGACAGAGGAGATTCCATATTGATGTTTAAAAAAATAAAAAAATAAAAAAAAAAATATGATAATTGTCCTGCAGAAAATTTCATGTATGGTGTGAAACTGAACCATATAGGAGCAGCATTGTCTGAATGGTAAATCTTTGTAGATTAATGCTTTTGTTGTCGAGAGGTTCAGGAATCTTATTTACTGCACTAATGTTTTTTACTATGACAAAAACATGCACAAGGAAAATAGTGAAAATGTGAAAATAGAGAGCAGATTCGTCATGAACTCCACAAACTTTCACACGTCATAATTTTCGTTCTGTGTCATACACGTCGCATAATGCACCCTAATGTAATAACTCCCAAAATGCATGTCTTGAAGTGTTTCCTACCATATGATGTACTTAAATACAGCACAACACATTGAACTTTGGCCTAATAAAGCAGGAATGAGAAAAAAAACATATTTTGGTTTTGATCCACTATCAAGTTCAGGCAGTCGGCTTGCACTTTATAAGATTATCCGTAAATGCGGAAATTGTCCAGCATTCATATCTGATGTCCAGGTTTTGATCTTGCCACACTCCACGACAGCAAGATGAGCGCAGCGAGGGACAGGAAGTGACAGTTCAGGTGTCGTGAAGTCTGTGAGATCAATCTGAACAGCAGCAACAAGGGTCAGCGGAGTTTCATGGTGTGCAGTGTGGCAGCAGGCGTGCAGGGAGATGGTGAATGGAGTGCGGACGAGCATGGCCTTTAATGTGACTAGAATAAGCAGCAGTGTTCAGCAGAGCAAGAAGCAGGTATCCCAAAATCTATATACATTCGTCATCAGTTCACTCACCCCCTCTTAAAGTTCAGTTCAATCAAAAACTTCATAGACTTTTCCTGCTGCGCACGAGCTGAGCCGATGTAGCAGCTGCAACCTGTAATTTCAGTGAGTGAGTTTTCTAAATGTAGCTTTGTCTTCATCACCACCTGAGTTGCATGTTTTTGTGACCACTGGTACATTCACATCTGTGATTTCACCATGGGCCTGAATCTCGACTCCATGGCCATGACAAAAATACCAAACTAACTTCAGGTCATTTTGGAGAGCAGGAAATAAATGCAGACCTTCAAATCTGGACAGTGTGAAGACAGTCATGTTGTTGTGGGCCTTTCGAACAGGCTTTTAAATAAGCAAGGTGTCATGTTGAGGATCTGTACCCAACTGTGATTACAGCAGGTCGTAGGCAGCGTTGGGGAGTAACTAGTTACATGTAATGTAATTATGTAATTTAGTTACAAAATAAATGTAACTGACATAACGTCATAACAACCTGAGTGTACAATTATTGTGTGAACTGTGGGATGGATGTATCAGCTGTATGATGATGATTTGATGAGGGAGAGGAGGGCGCCTCGTCCGAAACCACAGGAGGATAGTTTTGGGGATACTGGGACAGGAAACTGGGGCGTTTGGATTCTGGGGGGGCTGACGAGGAGAGAGGAGAGTCCTCGGACGAAGAGACACCGGAGGGGAGGAAGCTAAAGACTCAGTAGGAAGCTTTGCAAGGGGGAAAAAGAAGTTGAAGAGAGTGATGTCGTTGGCGTTGAAGGAGTCGTAGAAGGGAAGGCCGACTCTTCTGTTGCCCTTTGCTATGCTCGACCATGAGGGAGTGGATCTTGGGCCAGGAACATCAGAGGAGGTTGTCGCTGCATCCGGGAGTGGTGGCCACTCACTGTCCAGGTGCTCCAGTGATTCCAGCCGAGAACGCAGTAGTGCCTGCCGCTGGAGTAGATCATCGATGAGCCGCTCAATGGATCGGAGTTCGGTCTGAAGTTCCACGACCTCTGCCTTCGGTTCCATGGATGGAGCTGGAACAGAGAGAAGTGCAAGAGACGGGGCCAGCAAGAGTGCACAGGGGAAGGGTCGGGGGCTCCGTACGTACGACAGTTCAGAAACCAGGAGCAGTCAAGTTAAGGAACTATACATGCCAGAGCCCCTGTGAGGAGCCTGTAGCGGGGAAACAGAGAAACGGATAGATCAGCAGAGATGAGCTCGGGGAGAAGGAGAGTGGTCTGGTCAGAGACTTACCGCCGAGGGCCCAGAATGGGCCCACTGCAGAGTGATCACCTCTGGTAAGTGTTTCCCACGATTACTCGTTACTCGATGAAACAGCTCACAGCTTCGTTGCGGAGAAACAATTGAGATCTGGCTTTCTTGGGCACTGAGTGCAGCACGGGCCCAAATACTGGGCCTGGTGAGGTGGATGGGTCTCCGGTGAGTGAGATGGTTGACGGCTCTCAGGGATTTTCCCATGATGTCAGACTCAGGAACAGGAACAGCCACAGCAGATAATAGTGGGTTGAAGGAGTACAGTTAAGAGCTGAAATCACTATGGGGGGGCACTCCACACGGGGGTGGGTAACCCAGCTCATTCGGAGAGGATAAAACACAACAGGAGAGTAAAAAAGGCTAAAAGCCGGTGGAATGGCAATGGCGGCTCTGGTCGGTAGCAATGACTGGTAAAATAGGTAAAACACGAGCGATCGGTCCATCCGATTATTAAAATGGGCAGCCCGAATGCGAGACAACTGTTAAAAGACCGGATTTGAATAAGCGGGTATTTTGAAAACCATAGGAATTTGGTTTAAGAAGCAGTTTACAGCGAGTTAAAAGACAGAGCTCGAACAGACGCCACGCATGCGTGAAAAGTGCCAGTAACCTTCTTTATGTCAGAGTGTTGCGATATGTGTACTTATCTGTATGTAAGGGTAGGAAATTTAAAGTGCACTGCTACATGACTGAATAAATATTGTAGATTAGAAGTATGTTTAAAATTAATAAAGAGCTGAGGGACACATCTGTAGTGTTGAGAGGCAAACTTGACAGAGCTAATTTAAAGACCCACAATGCAGTTTGACCAAAGGGGCTTTGAAGTTGCGTTTCCTCCAAAACCTTTCAAATCCACTTAAATTAAAAGAGCAACTCTGGTTTCATCCCCATCCTATTTAAAATTCCTCTGAAATTCATCAAGTTTTGGAAAAAATCAAACAAACAAAAAAAAACCCTCACTGTCACTAAAACTGTGTGGTTTGTAAATTGAAATTTTCACTGATCTAGACTCATCATGTATATGTATATCCACTTGGCCACAGATATAAAACTCTGAGGAAGCTGATAAACAGAACAAATGCAAATAAAGGAGGTAACTGAAATGAATTAAACTGAGTTATTATCTGTAATACCACATTCACAACTCAAAGCTGCAGTCAAAACCTTTGTTTAAAATCCTCACTTAGAAAGATCAATATGGATAATAGATGTAGGCAAATAAAGACAAATTTCTGCAGTAATCGAGTACTGCATATTGTGAGTATAGCAAATGCATTTCAGTTGCAATGCTGCACAACACAGTCCCTCTTCAGTAATACAAGCCACTTCCTCTTTAAATTCTATGTTCAAAGAAATCATGAATTAAGAACACTAATTTAAACACAGCAGTGGTTTGTTGTGGCTCTGATATCAATTCCCAGTCAGCTTGGAAAACCTGCACTCAATTTTTCAAAATATTTCTTCATTAAAAAATGTGAGTAATCACACATCAGATACTGTTCTAATACAGCTGTTTATCATCTGTATTTTAAGATTTTAGTTTTAGTATTTTTCAATTCTGTTGCAGTTGGCTTTCCACGTGGCTGGATGCTGTTTATCTCATACACTCAGTCGAGCAGGTCCTCTGCTCTGTTCCAATAGTAATTATTATCAATCATCTCTTGCACTTTTTATGTGTCATGATTAAATGGTTGCCTATGACTCAGATCCATTGTGTGGTAAAATGGGCTCAAATTATGTAGAAGGATAACTTGTGTTCATTTGAGCGAAGTGAGACAGTCTAATGAATCACTTTCACAGCAGAGATATTTTGCTCTCCTTCACATCATCTTGATGATGAGGCCTGACTGTTGGCATCGAAACCACTCTGTGGGCCTGATTTATTGAGATCCTAAATACAGAGTACTAAATTGCATGTGCACTCTAACATATTGCATGTTTTGCGAGTCATCTACTAAGAATAATTGTGTGGCTGACAACAGGCGCAAACATGGTGGAGGGGGCGGGATTTAAATGAAAGTTTCGTGTGTTTAAATGGTTTCTGTCACAGAGAATTCAGAGAATGATCAGCGCAAACACAAAATGAAATGGAGAGGGAACAGAGGAGCGCACTAGACGAGAGATGCACCAGCTGCGAAAAAGAAAAGTCATAGGGGGATTCAGTTTTCTTTAGGCTACAGTGGCTGTGAATGTTGAGTTTCATTCGACTACAAGAGTTCATGTGCAAAAACAGATAAGAGCCATTCTTAAAATGAAGGAATGAAAATTGTACTCAATGAGTAAAGATAACAAAATACATACGATCAAATAAATTGTAGTATTTTATCATGTTTTTTGTTATCCTAAATCATGTTTGTATTCATTTTGAAAGGAATGATTTTACAAGCATAAATGACCTGGTATGAGACTCCAGAGAGCAGCCTGGAGAATTTCATACAAGACTGCAAATCAGCTCTGAGCTCATCTAAGAGCTCAAAAATTACATTGCTGGATAGGTGATATGTATTTATTTTTCTTCTGTCATGCCAAAAATGTTAACTTAAGGGTTATAAATGTATTCTGTATGCATTTCTTTGCATTTGTTTGCAAGTGATATCCAACTGCACGTGTTTTTACACCAGCAAAAACCTTAAGTAACTCAGACCCTGCATGGTGAAAAGAAGGTTTTGGAGCTGTCCTTGGTGCTGAAACTTTAGAGCACATATAAACACACTCACACAGACATTGTATAAATATGAACAGGCTTCAGCTTTAATATCTGGAGACCAATTTCAAAATTGTGTCTTTTATAGTCCTGAGATTTTGTTATAGTTGCAGACGAGGGCGTTAGAGACAGTTGCAGAGACAACAACAGTAGGAGAATGAAAGTTCAGAACTCTTGAGACAGGGATTTGAGTTCCATTTGTGTTTTGTAATAAACAAATACGCTTAGATTCTACATGACTCATCAGAAACTAAATCCTACCAAAGCTGTCTGTCACCCGCTCAGTCCAAACCAAAGGCAAGCTTTGTTGGTTTTCTCTTTAGACAAAACAGTCAGACCCCAACGGCTCACAGTGCTTGACTTTTTAAGATACATCCACAGTGTTCACTACACGATGCAGAAGTGTTATTTAATGGTCTGCTGCTGCAGTCGGCTGTTCGAGAAAACAGATGCATTTTTTAAGCATCAAAGCATGTAAACCTGCTCTAGTAGTATCAAAAATAAAGTACAAACCAAAAAAAGGGCATAATATGGCCTCTTTAATAAGTGCCGGAGTGCAAGAATTGTAAGCAAAAAGATTAATTTCATTTCGCTTATTTGCAAGAGATTTTCCTGAGACAACACACATCAACATCATTGTGGTGGTGGTGCTGCTGGTCCGTTGACCTTTTCTGCTGTCAGTTAACAGTCACTGTTCTTATTATTTATAAATACATATATTCACCTCTGTATAACTCCTGCATTTCTAATTTATTCTCCACAATATTCTCATAAAACCCTTTTCACATATTATTTAATCTCTATACTTGTCTTCTGTATATGTTAGGTATATGTATAATTACACTTATCACATATCCCCTAATTTGTATATATTGTCTTATCAGGACTTTACCAGTTTGCACTCTGGTTAGATGCAAAAGTGTATTTCGTTGTACTTGTTCTATGTGCAATGACAATGAAATTGAATCTAACCTTTTCTGTTGGTCTCTGTCCTTTCTGAAAATCATAATGACAAAAATCATTAATGTTACATAGGCTCTTAGTTACCATATTACCAAAATCACCAGGAAATTTAAGAAAGAAGTTTATAGAAGCGAAATTTAAAAAATCATTCTAATCTGAATTTTGAAACATCCCTTCCCCTCCCTCTAAATACAGACTATCACTGACCATTATGATGTGATAGCCCCTAATGAGCATATAACTTTAAGGACATGGGCTAAGAAAAATAATTGGAAGTAATAGAAAAGAACAACACTCTTTAGCTCAGGTAACATAAGCTTATATCAACTACACAGTTCAGCCCATTCATACATACATACATACAGCAATACTGAAGTGACTAAGGAAACATGTCGGTATGTAATATAAATATCAATGTAATCAGTCAATAAATATTGTAAGTCCAAGCATCTTTCAACTACTGACTACCAAAAATCGCAGTTTTGTCTCTCCTTTTCTATGCTTTCAAATTGCTCATTAGCATTAGCTATTTGAAGTCTACATGAATCACATGATGATCAAGCATTTTGAACTTCCGTTGTTGCAGCTCTCTCTTTAACGGCTCTGGTCCATCTATAACCCTCTCGCGGGGTACAGGATCATTCATTTTTGAACTGACTTTGAAGCAGTCGGACAGCCTCACAGGATATGATGCCCCATGCAGCTGGGACCCAACAAACTTCCCGATGATACAGAAAGGGGGTGCCACAGAGACAGCAAGGTGGTGGTCACAAGCCCTTGTCTTGTTCCTGTCTGAGTGGAGGTAGACCAGATCGCAGACAGCAACCACAGAATCAGGATGTAGCTTAGCCAGGGGAGCCTTGGAGCGCTAGCTACATGGATGACTAGCACGGCGCTGCTGTTGTTGTGTAGCCACTAAACAGGAATCATCCAGGGGCACCTGGGCATTGGAAAACTGATCCCGCTGAGTCCACATCTTCCGCAAGGACAGGCCATTAGAACGTACGCGTGAATTCAGCGCCCCTGTAGCCACTGCCAGGGGTGTGACAGCATCGCCCAATGGATCAAGGCATAAGAGCTCACCTGTCGGCTCCTGGATAGTCTTCTCTGCAGAAGGGTTCTTGTTGACATTCTTAGCATGCCCCAGCTCCAGTGTGATCTGGTGCTGGTTCAGGACACAGTCCTAAACTAAGGCCTTGAACCTAGGGGCTAGTCAGTTTGGATCACGGCCATAGGACCATCCATGGGGCACAGTGGAATGCAGAGCTGTATCAGCACAACCTGTAATGTCTCGTGACACTCATCAGACAACAGCAGGGTGGATGTGAATGATGTCACCGTCTCGCAGAGAACAAGTACGGGCTGCCGGGAGCGCTTGAGGATGTCAGCCGCGAAGGACACACCAATGACATCGGGCGGCGGAGAGGTGGACTGCTCCACCCTGGTACTTGGCTAGCACATAGGATGGATGCACATTGTGCAGCCGCACTGGACACAACTGGTGCAGACGACCCGTACTTGTAGACTGTGCTGTTGCTCAGGCTGACTTCCGTCTTGGCAGGACGCACAGCAACGTTGTTTGTGTCCATGAAGGGAGTACTAGCAAGAACCTCAACATTGAGATTGGCCACGATGAGACTGGCGAACTGGAAAACTTTATAATCGCATGTGAAGGTGAGCCACGTCTCGCCAACCGCTTGCAGGTGAGAAGATCCATCAGCCTGGTGGGCTGATTGTGCACTGGACACCGCACGTGCTCCGAGACATGCTGTGGACTGGCATATCATGTTACCAGTGGTGCTGCGGTTGAGCGGGATTCGGATGATGTGATGGCTGCTGAACACATCCCGAAACAGTGAGTAATTTGTCAGGACCTGACAGGCTAAGGGGCCAGGGGCAGTTGTCCAAGTCATGAGTAGGTGAACTGTCATTTACATCACTGTCGGCGTCAAACTTGCCATCCATGATGTCCACAATCTGCCAAGCCTTGATGATGTAGCAATGGTCGCTGTCAGAGAGGTATTTGCACTCACTCAAATCAGGACAAGTCTCTAGGCAACCAGCTTGCTGACAGAGGTGGCACACTTTGTCCTGGTGGGGCCATCTGGACCCAGAAGGCTGGGGCGCTCTGCCTGTGGTCCTAGGGCTCAGTGCAGGACGGCGCAGTACTGCTGCGATGACTGCGAAAATGTTTGGCATCATCAGAGGCACAAATCTCATCCAGGAGAGAAGTCAGGACCTGCGATATCCCTGGCTTGACTGAGGCCAGGGTACGAGACATCAGTTCCGTGCCATACTGTTGCTTGACAAGTCATGGCAGACTGGGGTGAATGGCAATAGCTTTTCATCTTCTGCCATTTTCTCATCATGGTGGCTAAGGCCATTGGCACGTAACAATGAGTCCTCCACAAAGGCCATCAGACGTTGATAGAGGTCCTCTCGAGGTCCTCTTTAGATGAATGTCTATAAATGTCAATAAACTGGGCACCAGTGGCATGAAATCCAAAGTGTTGCCTTGTGGTCTGCCATATGAACTCCAGAGATGTTGAATTTTTCAGGGACTTCCTCACCGTCATCAAGGAAACCCCTAAGTGGACGTGCTTTACTCATCTTCAGCCAGGTTGCACCTTCAGCCAAAAACACAGCAAAGTTTGGATCCAGTGAAAGCTGTTACACGAGATTTTTATTTATTTATTTTATTTATTTATTTCATTCCAATCAGTTGATTGGAAAGGGGCAGGCTGAAGTAAACTTATTATACCTGCTCTTTCTAGAACATTACATTTTAAGGTCAAGTGATTGCTGTAAATGAACAAACAATAACAAAATCAAAACAAAGAAAAGAAAAGACAAGAACGTATAGC
>JAQLOL010014879.1:0-10148 GCA_029783665.1 Naso thynnoides
GTATACAGTTCATTCATTCAACAGTAGTATCGGATCGGTATCGGATATCGGCCGATACGCTCAGCCCAGGTATCGGTGTCGGATTGGATCGGAAAAAAAAACTGGATCGGTGCATCTCTAGTATAGTTATCGTTCTTGGTGTGGACGGCCCTCAAGTGAGTAAAAGCAAGTATTAAAACAAGTAGAACTGTCTTCTTACCAGTGAGGGTAAGAAGATGTTTGAACCCGTGTGGGGTGTGATTGGTTTGTCGCCCTTAGCTTCCTGTCAGAGGAGAGCCGGACTAAAGAGACTTTATTTATCAGTTTGTCTGGTAGAACATTCAGAAGTGAGTCATGAGAGAAGTTCAGAGCAGCTGCCTGTGTTTCAGTTGATCTTAATGCAAAGTGTCGATGAGGAGACGCACACTTTAACTTGAACTCTATGTGAGGAGGAACGCAGAGTATTTAAGATTCTAAGATCTAAGATCTTGACAGAATTTTCAGGAAAATTTCTCGACAGAACAGACGTCAGTAAATGATCAGGTTCTCTCTCAGGAGCTCAGATGGAGCGATGGCAAAAGCAGCAGTCAGACAATCACTGACAAACCCGGCAGGGACGAGTGGACTGACTGTTTCATCTGCTGGGCTCATGAAGTCCAGCTGCTTACTGTTTGATCTTCAGGGTTTTTAGTGACCCTGAAGCTTTTTTTGTTCTGCGATGGAGCCATATTTAGATTTCTCTCTGTTTGTCCTCTTTTATTTGCCGTGCGATCTCTGCAGTTAGCGGTGTAACAGAGAGCAGTCGGCCCTGTTGGTGTGTTTTTCATCCTGAGGAGCAGCTGCTCAGTCAGAAGAGCTCACAGGAGACGGATTTATATCTTTATTATTATTTCAGAAATTTCTCCGGATGCTCTGGAAGTTGAGGATCCTTCATGTTTCTGTTGGAGATTTACACTCTATTTAATTAATTCCCTTTTTCCTCCTCTCATCTTAATGGAATATGTCTGTTGCACATTTTTGAATGTGAATATGTTCATTATAATGTGAAATCATTCACATCTGCTATGTGAATTTGCCTCTTTGAGATATTCTGGATTATAACTGGAAAATATGGACGTCCACGTTGTTCTGTGTGGTTTCCCTGCTGATAGGTTTGTGAAATTCTTTGTTGTTTTTGATTTCAGTGGTGTGCAGATAATATTTGCAGGTGTTTGTGTTGCAAAAGCCTCAAGTTAGAGTTCTCCTCTCTCCTCTCTGACCTCTTGTTACTGTGATAAAGCAGAAATGCAAATGAAACAAATGTAGAAAAGGCTGGAAAGTTGTTTTTATGTTATCTTAATTTTGGGGAAAAGTATAGAAACACCTCTGTAGTCTCTTGTAAACGTGACTGCATGTTGTTTGTGTTTTTATTGAGGCTGCAACAAATGATTACTTGATTGTTTAAATAAGTTTTTTCTAATTATTGTTATAACATTTCCAAAAAATACTGTAAAATGGCAGCAGAAGTTCTTAAGCCCAAAGTGACATCTATAAAGGTCCTGTTGCAGATGTTTGATGTTTGCTTGATGAAACCGTGTAAATGAGAAATTACATTTTCAAATTTTTCCCGGTTAATTTGCCATCGATTGCCAATCAGTCACATCATTGACCTTTTTAGCTGTCGTCTCTAGCCGCTCAATTTCATTTGAGCTCTTCATGTGCTTGAATCGGTGCCGTACCTGAGCTTCTGAGCTGACACCGAACAATGCTTCCTCTGATGGTTTCACAAAGAGGAGAAACCTCAGATGTTTTCTCTTGCTTTTAGCTGCTACGTTGTAAACAAACCTTAAACAGGAAACAGGAGCTTTGCTGTCTTAAAATCTGTCTAAAATGGGCAAAATGTTGAAATAAATCAGGAACTATCAGCTGCTGTGATTGCTCCAATTTGTGCAAGTGTTGATTATTTATTTGGCTCTAATAATTGAACTACAAATGAAAAGCTTGAACTTGTGTGTAAACTCTGAAAGTTATTTTTTCTGTCCTGCTGAGAATTCTTACAGTCATCACAAAGTGTGGCTCTGGTCAAAAAGTCAGAAATTAATTTTCATGCAGGTCTGATGTGTTTCTGTCCCTTATAGGCACCAATTCACCGGACGAACAGGGAAACCTGGTGAGTTTTATCTTCACACACACACACACACACACACACACACACACACACACAGCGTTCCTTTAGGTGTGATGTCACACACATTTCCAACAGTACCTGTGAGTGTTCTTGCTGTAAGCTGATGGTGGTTGGAAAGCTTGTGTCCGCACAGTGACGACACGTTCGCCCGTCTGATCGTGTGTGTCCACCAGAGCCGAGCTGTGGTAGTTTGTCTCGACACACTTCGGCACTCTGCTGTGAATTTCAGCTGCCATCTTCTTTCCACCGCTGCCTTTTGTTGCTCAGCTCAGATCCTCTTTGTGCTGCAGCGGACACTCGTTACAGGCGGCCGCGACGTGTCCGTCGGTCAGAGGTGTGACCGTGGACAGACGACGGAGGCTGCTGTCAGAGGTGTCAGTGTGGGAGAGGAAGGAGCACACTTATGTCACCTTCACCGCCCCCTTTTATTCACTGTGATACAGTACGAGCAGCAGCACACTCGACAGGTAGCTGAGACATCACGTCTGTCTGGGATGTGAGTTTGGGAAAGTCAGGAACATCAAAGAGCCCAATTATCCCAGCGTGATACCACAGGACTTCCCGTCTGGCTCATTTACGTTATCCTTTTCGCCGCCACCTGCTTGTCCTTCATTCTCTCCTGCATCAGTCCATCTCTTTTCACCTCGTTCTTCAGCGTCAACACAGTTATTGGGCTTTTTAAAAAAACTTTGGACACTTGGCTGCCGTAAAATTTTGCAATGACAATAGACAAAGAAAAACTTGAGATCAAGACGCTAGTCAGTAGCTAATTAATTTGATGCGTCTGCCACCAACTGGACAGGGGTGTGAATTACAGTCTGTCAAAATGACATTTTCTGTCTTGGTTAATAAAAAAAACGTCACTGACAGAAAATATTCGGTTAACACGACCTGTGAAAATAATTCCTAACAAGTGCTGCGTTTCTCGCTGGAATATTAGCGTGAAGATGGATTTTGACAGGGACGTTCTTTTGAACGGAAGTTGTCGCACATTTTCAGCTACTTTCTGTAACGTTCACTGAATATGGACAAAATGTCAACAAACCGCGTGCCTCATAGAGAAAGCTATTTAGGGAAAATCGGCGGGGTTTATGTAACCTGTTGTGATGTTGACAAAGGACAGTGACATGTAGGGACACTGGCTCGATCCATATTTATGTGACTGGAACAAAACTGCTGCTTCTGTGGCATCAAATTTCTTTTTCCTGTTGATCAGGCGACTTAAAGAAACTGAAGTCAATAACTCATCAGTGTCAAACTACTGCCCCGAAGTCATCCATAAGATTGTGATGTTTTTTCTGAGAGATTTGTACGTTCAGTTTTCATGTTTGTTTGTGATGCCAGCTCTCAGCTCACAGACGTGATCTGCGGTTTGCTGGAGGTGTTGCTATGGGAAGCCAGCACACTTCAAAGGGCACACTTCTGTCACGTTAGGATTCTTTTGTTGGTACCAAAGAGCCAAACGTGTGAGGACGGCTTCCTGCTAAGTGCTCTTTGTCACTGTGACTATGAAGCTTCGGCCTGAGAAAGAAGAGCCATCAAAAAGATTTATGCCCGATTTACACAGTGCAAGGTTTTGCATCAAACGGAAAACTTTTTTTGCAGTTTGGCTTTTTCTTCTACATGACAACTGAAACGGCTTTCCAGCCGTGTGAACTAGAAAAACAGAAAGGATGTGAAAGTGGTAGGGATGGGAACTTCCAGAGGCCCGCAGTGTGATATTATCACAATACTTAAGTTCCCAAATGATTTTATCACGATATTGTGATATGTTAAGTGTTGCGATATCATGTATTGCGATTTTTTTCCCCTTTTCAACTGCAAGTCATTTACCAAATTAAAACTTTGTCTGCAGTTTTGTCGAAAGTTTTCAGTTAGTTCATCTGCTTTCAGAAATTTCTTATTGCATTTTTAATTACCTCAGTGTGCACTTAGCACAATCTAGTGGACTGAGAAGTCTATAGATTTTCTCTGTCACTCAAAAAGTTGAGTTTGTATTTGCAGCATTTATTAAGAATTTATGTGATAAAACCCTGGAAGGCGGTGAATAAGCTAATGCTAATGGTAGCACAAGTCGGTGCATTCTGCTGTAGCTACTACCAAACTCTAATTAAACACTCCACAGTGCACCGAAAGCAGGTCAAATATGACGGTAGTCTGTTGAGGCAAATTCGGGTGTTAGAATCATTTTAGAAGTCAAACTATGGCTGAATTTCTGTAATTTGTGTCTTTTTTTCCTTTGTTCAAAATAAATAAATTCACCAGAAGAATACTCTTCATTTTCTTACACAGGTCCAGGCAGGGTCCTTCAAACTCTTTTGGGCGTAGGTTGTTGTTTTCCTGCAGATGTCTCTGTGCATGATCCTAACTGAAGGCCAGATTCGTCATTTTTTATCAAATGTTTCACCAATGGGAATCAGTTAAGCAGGAGAAAAACTCACCAAAGCTGTCCAAAACAATCTTAGCCTTGACTGGTTAGTAATTAAACAGTTTGATGGGCCTTTTTTCGCCAACTTTTACCAAGTTACAGGACAGTTTTTACAGCCGTGACGTGTGAGTGATGTGGATGTGGGATAGATGAACCGACTTCAGTCTCTAATCTGTTCGCTTCCTTACAGCCAGAGGATTGCTTCCTTCAAAGAGCACACTTATCTCACCTGGACATCCTGTCGGCAGCATCCAGCCCCAAACACGCGACACACTCCTCACTCTGCTCGTCAAAGCCTTCAGAGGCACACTTATCTCACCTCCTCATCCTCTCTCATCCTCTCCTGTTTAACAGGCAGCGGACTGGGGGCGTGTGCGAGCGCTGAGCCGTTAGTCCGGGAAATTTAGTTCGCTTCTGACACAATCTGTGTGTGTGTGTGTGAGTGTGTGAGATCTGGACCATCCAGCTTCTGTTTTAGTAATAAAACACAGACGATCTGTTCTTCATATTTCAGAGTGAAAACGACTTGTTAAAAAAAGTCGCCTCTGTATTTATTAAACTGCAGGTAAAACCATTAGTCAGATAATTGATTATTTGAGCTCAGGGCTGCAAATATTAATTGTTTTCATTTTCACTTGATCAGCTGATTCTTATTTAGCCAGTAAAACATCAGAAATGTTCTCGTATCCTCTTGTCTTGTCTAAGTCACTTGTGGCGTGTTCCCAGATATCCGCTTTTAAGTTGTGTGGATTTTTAATCGCTCATCGGCAACTGCTACTGCTTTCCTTCGCCACGTTAGATGTTGGCTTTACTGTGCTCGTGCACGCGTCCGTCCTTCACCCACAATGCAACTTGATCTTTACAACTTTATTGTCCAGCAGAAACGGGAAACGCAACAACAATCGCCCATGTTTTTTTTTTTTATTTAAAAGTCGATTATGTGACGTTACTGCATCGATTCAGAATCGTCCCATTAAGCATCTCGATGCATCTTTGAATCGATTATTTTCTGCACCCCTAATCACGGCGCGTGCTAACTAGGGCTTGACTGATATGTTGGTTGGCTGATGTTACCCCTGATAGTGAGCCGTCGTAGATATATCGTTATCGGCATGTAGTTCACCAATATGCTCCGATATTATTCATTTTAAAATATAATATATTTTTAAGGCTGGAAAAAATGCTTGAACTAGTGATAAGAAGACTAATACTAATACATAATAGGTTCAGTTCTTCAAATTCAAGCAGAAATGTGTGACGACGTTCATTTGTTATTCATTTATTATTATTTTTTATGAAAAGATAAAACCTAACATTGCAAAAGTTGCAGTTAAATGGACCTGACTCAGTTCAAACTGGTTTCCAGCAGCTTCCTGTTCGGCAGCACGTAGAAACCAAACCAGGTCAAGCCTGCAGCTCATTTCAGGCGCCGTGTCGACATGTCCGAATGCTTTTTTCTCTCATTAACATCATGTCGTGTTAATGAGATAAAGGGGTTTTGGGCCAGGGTGTCGTTTTAACGGCCATGAGGTCAAAGTGTCAGTGAGCGTCTTCAGAGTTCTTTCCTGCAGTTCTGTAACAACGCGGGAACCCGGCGGCGTCCTCCCCTCCGTGCTGCATGTGAAGATGTTCCCGATCTCACACATTATAAACTCTGAGCTGTATCCTGTCGAGCCAACAGGCAGACTGAGACACTTCAAAGCTCAGGCACACTTCTCCCACCTCCCCTCTGCCCAGCCCCCTCCCTCGGAGGACTCCAGTCCCAGCTGGCAGAGGAGAGAAACTATGGGAAGAACTTCTTCAAAGGAGCGTTACATCTTATAGTTTTCAAACTTGTCTCCCGAGGCTGTGAGGTGAAAGAACTTTGGAAGCGCTCTTCTCATGTTGAATTTCACACAATCTCAGCACAGCCTCCGTCAGAAGAGATTCAGTGACATTATTCTGTTTGTTTGTCTCTTTCATCAGACATCCATGTGAAACTCCAAACGTAGATATATGAAGTGTTCTGCCCCTGAAGTGTGCTGTCATGTATCATGTGGAAAAACAGTTGAATATTAATGTTTTCTGATTTGTCTGAAGAGTCGCATTGTTTTTTTATTTCTCTCGTCTTTGGTCATGAGGCTTATCGTGGGCGACCGAGTGGAGACTGCGCACGTGTCTCACCCTCTGTCGTGTTGTGTGTCCAAACTGAACGTTTTTTCGTTTCTCCCCTTCCTCCCTCAAGTTCACGCTCGTGTCTGCAAACTCATCAGCCACTGAGCTGCTGCTGCTGCCGCTGGGCCACGTGTGTGTCATGTTATGGCACATGTGGCCTGTTCACAGGTCTGAGTGTCAGAGTGAAGCCACGATCATTAAATCACACAGAATCGAAACTTTGGTGTTTGTGGCCAAAACTGTCCACAGGTTACATGGTGAGAGCAGAAGTGCTGTGGTGGAAAGAATATTTTTATGTTCTGTGATGGATCAAAGAACAGAGCACACGCACACACACACACACACACACACATTACCTAATGAACGAGTAATCGATTACTCACGAGTTATTCTTCTTCTTTTTTTTATACTGTAAAAAATATGTATATGAAAGGTCTTTAGTTTCAACTGTCTTCTTCAGTTCAGTAAATATTCGGCTGTAGAAACTGTAAGAGAACACAATTATCTTACATTTTTACATTTATGTAAATTAATAGATAAAAATTCAAACTATATTAACAGCCGCCTTGTCAACACGCTGCAAATCAGCCCTCAGTTCTGCTGCTCTTTCAAGCATCTCTCCCGCTCTCGTAGCTGTTGTTCGCCATGACGAGGGCTTGTTGCGTTACTCCGGCTCGACAAACGCCGTCAGCTCACAGAAAATTTCTGCTGTCACAAAATTTACCGGGAGCACATCTCCAGTCACCATTGTTGTTATTAGCAGGCTAATCTTCTTCACTCTCATCACAACCACGTGTGCTGACATGTTAGCAAGTGATGTCTAGTTTAATCTAGTTTTATTTTGCACGATTTAAAAGAAAAAGGAAAGTGTAAACAATAACAGAGAGATAATACACAGTGCAGGAAGAATCCACCTAAGTTTAAAACAAAAACAAAAAAACAAAGCGACACAAAATTAACATGCAGGGACTAGTGAGAAACACAACAATGGCCCACTCATTATTACAAAATGTTATTTAGCAACAACAATAATCAACTAAAGCAGGCAATGTGAATAAACATTGATAACGTGAAGTTATAAAATCGCAATTAAATGTTATTTTAGGGAATCTTTTGTAACAATTTACAGATGAACACTTCTTAAACGTCTCCACTGGTTTCTTCTTGTGCTTACAGCAACATTTCGAAGAAAAACTGTTTTTTGTGTAGAAGTTACTCACCTTTAGCTGTCTTGAATTGAGAAATATATTTTTTTCCTTCCAGTGTAATTCCACACCACGGTAAACACATTTTTCCTAAAATGCGAGCCACTTAAACTGCTTTTTCCGGCTGCAGACGACTTTAGAACATTTTTAGATGGTTTTGATGTTTTTTAATCAGTATCTTCATAGGCTGCAAGTTGAAGTAGCTAAAGTGAATGGCTCGCGTTTTTAAAAAAAATCTGTTTACCATGTGGTTAAACATGAAACTAGTATTTGTATGAAACGCAGGTTTAATGCCACAAATGTCTCACTGCACGTTTTCTCTCTCGTCAAAGTATTTTCAAACATCACTTTTCCTGCTCGCAGCTGCATGAGTCGTGAAATGTTACTCTCATTATGATGTTAAGGATTACTAGAGTACTCAAGTAATTGTACCCGTCTCTAACACACACACACACACACACACACACACACTCTCAGTTGGATGTGTGGGAACCTGCTCCCCTCCTGCTCTCCCAGGCTGCAGCTTTGCAGTTGTATCAAGGTGTCGATGAGCTTTGATGGCCTGTTTCACACCTCTGTACACACACACACACACACACACGCACACACACACACACACACACAGCAGCAGCTGAGCTCGGCCCCTCACACACATTCACTCTCATGTGTTGTATCATCTGGGTCATTCTAATGACTTCTTTTCACCATTTTGTCACTTTTCAGTCAGTTTTCCCGCAGCTTTGTCTCTCTCCACCTGTGTGTTTGTCGAGCTGTTACTTTCTTTACCGTTACCCTTTTTTTACCGTTTACTTTTACTGTTACTAAATTCTTCGCTGAGAATCAAATATGTTTGCACCCACTGACCTGCTGAAGCTTTTCAACCTTTGCAGAGGCCTAAAGTTCACTCCGACGTCTAACATTCAGGTGGCTGTGTAAAGCTGAGTTCATCACAGAGAAGAAACTTTCAGCACAGCATCAATCTTCCAGACGTAGCTTTGTCTCTTTTCGACATTTCCAGTGGGTCCCCACCTCACATGATGTATAAAGACCTCATCGGGTGAAATCGAAATTTAAAAAAAAAATCCAATGTGACCAGTTTACAGACATGTTTGGGTGTCGTATTTTTAAAAGTTCAATAAATAGATCATTAATCAGGTTTCAAGACTTTTTGTTCGCTAACTTGTTGTAAAAATAAAGAATGTCAGTATGTGTTTGACTCTGAGTGCGACCTGCAGCTGCACTTCTGCGTCTTGGCCACCAGGTGGAGTCCTGCACCAGACCTGTGAGCTCCATCTCAGAATCCTGCTGCTCCACCTCCTTTTTCTGCTCATGCTTCTCCTCTGCCCTTTTTTTATTTGTTCTCCTCCTGCATTGTTTCCATTCTCCATGTCTCCATCCGTGTTCCTCCTTCTTGCTCTCCTCCTGCTTCTTTTTCTTTTTCCCTTCATACTTCTCCTTCTTCTGTCTTCCTGATTTTTCTGCTTCTCTGCCACATCTGACTTTCTTCTCTCCTTCCCTCCTCGCTCTGTTTTCCCTCTTAACATTTTTTTCTCTGAAACTTTATTCCGGCGGCAACTTATCATGTTTATTATCTCTAAATATAAAAATTATTGACAGTTATGTTGTCATGTGGCAATATTATTAAATTAGTTAAACTTGGAGTTCTGTTCTTCTTTTTCATTATTTGTGCTTGTGAAGGATGCAGCACCCAGTTTAAGAGGTCTTGTTGTGGGTTGAGCGCGTTCTATCCTATTATTTACGATTATTTTCTTTTTGGTTTGTTTGTTTGTTTTGTTTTTAATGATTTGGTGTTTGACATTTCAGCAGTTGATCACACTCGTGCTGCGGCGCGTCTGTTTAACCGATTCTGGTTTGTTGAGTTTTTGTCGTCACTGCAAACATAAACCCTGAGTTGTCACATCACACACACTGATTGGTCCTGATGCCAACACGTTTACTGTCAACAGAAACACCGGCGCTTGACTGATTGATGAGATTGATTATCAGCAGCTGGTGTGAACATTTAAAAATCATTTTTCTCACTTTTCTTTCTCCCTGACAGATTCCAGATGAGTTCGACAGAGGTGAGTGTGAACTCTTCTGTCTTAATGTGTGTGAGCAGAACAAACGACCAGCAGCAGATTGCAGACTGAAAGATGCCTGTGTGTGTGTGTGTGTGTGTGTGTGTGTGTGTGTGTGTGTGTGTGTGTGTGCG